>CABFOW010000049.1:59985-109198 GCA_902141385.1 Timema californicum
GGGGGTAGCTGGTGATTGAAAGAAATCAGTTTTTCAAACGCACACGTTTTTATATAGAAAATAAACCATCTTTTGACATCAAATGTTATGTTTTTGTTCAACGTTAGATCTATGTACATATTTATGCATACGCACGGGCTATAGGCCTACGTATTAGATATGAAATATACCCACATTGTTATGGAGGAGAAGTGGTAAACGTTTAGGAAAATTACCCACTATATATCTGGCTGAGATCAGAACCCCGATCTTGCCATCACAGAATACCAGATTAAATGATCTTGACATTTAAGCTTAATTCATTCCCCGAAAATAGAAAGCAGAATCTGCTTGATCAGCGCAGCATTTCACACGCTGTATGTTGACCCATGATGCATTGCAACGCTAACAAAAAACAGCTGACTATCAAGATATTTTACTGTCGAGTGGATAAACATATCATTCATCCTCCCGATGAATCTTTTCAAAATATAACGCTGTGTCCAATACATCGATACTCACGCTTTACATTAACGGGTTATTTCAAATCTCCTCACAACGGCCAACGAAGATGTCTGCTCGTTTCTGGCCGGACAGCACTTGCGTTGGCAAATGCGCATCCGCAATGATTTGAGAAGGCTGGTTCTGAGTTTTGGTTGGTTCTCCTGTGCCGAACATCTCAGGCAGAGCAAAGTAGAGATGAGTTGAACTTTAGAGGAACAGCTCACGCCGAAATTGCAGAAGGTGGAAATCTTGTCATTGGCTTTTACGTTACCACGTTTCTGTTCTGCGTCAGTTTTTTGGTGAGCGTGTGAATCCACAGTTATACAAAGTCCCCATAGGTTTGAGTAATTGCTACGTTACTCACTCGCAAACTTTTCTAATTTTGCGCCACGTCTTTCTAGTCGTTCGGGCTGTACACATATGTAATAATTACGCTGGTGTGTTAGGGATGAGGATGGTCGAATTTAAAGGAAGTGTACCTGCATTCGGGTGGAGTAAGAATGGAAAACCATTTAGGGAAAATTACCCTCAGTACACCCAATCGGGATTTTAACCGTCACCTCGCCGTCTAGAGACAATCAAGTACATTGTGAGACTGACGTCTTTGACTGTGCTACTACTACCGTGTGCGGGAACTGACTTACAGTCCATTTAAGGTAGGAAGAAACATTGTTGACAGTCACAAAAAAAGTAAAACTACCTTTATGTGTTCATACGTCAAGATATGTGATCTTACGCTGTAACTCTTGATACATTTTATCAATCAATACCGTTGATCTAACACTAATTATACAACAAAATTGTGTAAAATGTTGTTTGAAAAAAAAGTCTTCTCTAAATCGTCTTTCCTACCAAACTATTGCTTTATCTTAGAAACATTACATTTACTTTTGTATTCACGCATTAACAAAAATGGATAAACCATTAATCAGAAAAAGTGAGAACTTTTACTGTTTTCTTTCCAAAAAAGTTATTTTCATCTTCTTTTAAACCAATTAATGGATTCACCCTTAATATAAGATCCCTTTAAACAATCTTAGGCATAAGTCAAATTGGGCTGAACAAATAAATGACGGTAAAAATAAGTGTTTTTTTAAATGTCTTGTAAGGAAGTACAGAAGCTGAGGAAACTTACCTTTCTCATGTCAGAGACTGACTTGAATAAAAAATACTTACAATAGTTTGACCCTCAACCTTCCTCCATCTTCTCTCCCCATTTTTTCACTACCCGTAGATGTGTTTGGCCCAGGTGTTTTATTTCAATTTATTATTTATTCCCTTTTTTTTGTCTCTCCAAGTGAAAGTGAATATAGGTAAAAGTTTCGAACATATGGAGAAGGAGGGGCCCCTTGTCTAATCAGACTTTTTTTGGTGGGCTCATTTTCCTTCCTGAAAAGAATGAGCTGGTTTTCAAGGGGGTATAGGGGGCGGGGGGGACAATTAGACCCACTTGTCCATCATTCGTGCGTGGCGGGGTGAAAAGCAAGCTGCCATCTTGACCTCATTTCTCTTCTGACAGTTGTTATTTATAGCCCCCCCTTTTTTTTAAAAAAAAAGAAAAGAAAAAATATTTGAAGAAGGGAAGGAAAGGTATGAAACAAGGAAAGGTAAGATTGTTGAGAAAGAGAAGCACGCCTACGAAACTATTCACCCCCCTGCACCCAAAAGTTCATGAACTGAGTTCAAGGTTACCAAAACGAAACACAAAAGGTATATTGGTTTTTTCCAGGAAGGATTGCAACTGTTTGTAGTTCTTGTAAAACGAATTAAGAGTCTGTAGTATTTGTATTATTGTACCTTTTTATGGCTCTTGTAAGTGCCCCCCTCCCCCATTTATCGGGTCAGTTCCCATAGCCTTGAGAGTGGAAGTCTGACCCATTTTCACCCAGCGAATGTTTTGCACCCTCTCTTTCAACCCCAAAGAGGGTTCAAAAAAATTCGTCCTTGTCCCAGAAACGGGACAGAAATTTACAAATACGAGAGGCGGGGTATGGGAGGGGGAGGGCGTTTTTGTCAACTCCCTGGTGAGCGGATGACGCTCATTTTATCTTTCAAACAATTTTGTGTGTCGAAGGCCAACGAAAGTATAAGTGCTTCAAAACTTTGTTGAGAGTTTTTTTTTTTCTTTTTGGAAGAGACACCGAATACGTTTTGTTTTGTGAATATAGAAAAAAGTTTTTGTTTTAATCGTTACGTTTAAAAGCAATAAGGTGGAAAGGAAGGGAAAGTTTTCTAGGGTTATTATCTTCACACAATTTTTTTATTACAACATTAAATCTTTCTTTTTCAAAGATAAATCAAAGATTGCTTTTATTCATACGCTTAGTTTAATTTTCTACTCATAGACTAGCAACAGAGGCGCTGCTAGATCTTAACTATTGACGGGGAAAAAGCGAACCCATTGTGTGACTTTAAAAGATTATAAGACATAAAACGATTTTGTACCAATGTGGTAACGGAATTAATTAGGATACCTTCCATGAGGGAAGTTTTCCCATTTTCATCATTTATCTTCAACTATTAGAGATACGAAATGAATTATCATTGTAAAGTTGTAGTACTATTAAAGATAAAAATCCTTTATCTGAAATATTTTTTTTATAGAACCCATAGTTTCTGAGCTATAAGCAATATATAATACTCTTTTTAATTCTGGTCTTTGAAAATGAATCTGATTCTAATGTTCATTGGTGGACAATGATATTTCTCTTTTCTCCATTTTCTGTAACAGTGTTTCTAGTTCCTAATGCCATAGAGCAAGTAACAGTGTATATTATTTCATTTATATTCTGTGGTGAAGTGTTTCTACAAAAATATATAGAGCTATTATTTCGCTTCACAAATCTTACGAGTTCTTAACAAATGTATATTTTAAGAGAGTGAGAGAAAGTTTGTGCGGTGCACTATGCCATTTATTTACTAAGAGTTATTTTATAAGTTTTGATTTGTATATCTGAAAAGTGGCAATAACCGATCTCAAGATTCTACGTTTAAATACATCAAGATTGATTTAGTAGCTTTTGTAGCCTTTAAAACCCCGCTTCGGTGGTTGCATGGTCTAAAGCGTAGCCTTCGTGTTAGATTAGACTTCCAAAAACGGGAATATTGGGGTTCGATCCCAGTTGGGTGCGCTGAAGATGATTTAGTTTCCCCTAAATTGTTTGCCACTATCCCTCCACGCAAATGTGGGTGCACTTCATCTAAATATAGCTTTTCTAAACCCTAACACGTTAGAGTATGTAGTACACAGGCGTATAACCCGAACGGGTAGTAAGACGTGGTGCTAAAAAAACTTTCAAAAATGTTCCTTTCTATTTAAATCGGACTGTACGAGTAGATCCAGACAATGGTCTAGACGGGGGGACAAGGGGGTGTCTCAACTGGGAAACTGTGATGCTGGGTTTAAACTAGGTCACCATCCCATTTGAGCCCACGACTCTCCATCATCTTCTCTAGTTCAGGAGCGCCGTCAACAGAATGCGCTGGGGCCGTCATTTTAGATCAACCTCCTCCCGATTAAACTTATAGCCCTCCTCGGTGGTCACGTGGTTCAAGGTGTCACATCTCGTGATCGACTGGCCTGCTGATAATGGAGAGATTGAGATTCTAATCCCAGTTGAGGTCTCCTTCTTGTGGTTTTTCATAAGTGGTTTCATACTCTCCCTCCACGAAAATTCTGGTAAATGACCTCTGAAATGCCTCCTTACTCATCCCTACCACATTAGAGTAATTATTATATATCCGTAGGGGAAAGTAGTTTATTTACAGGATACCCAAGACATAATTGCGTACATTTCAAAATAATTTTATTTTGAAATTGTATGTATGGCACCAAAAGTTGTTCTAGGCACTATTAGGTAAACATACATCCTTTTCCGCTAATCAAATCAAGAGTGTGCAATTTTGATTTTTCCTTACAGGTAGGGATTAACGCAGTGATTAAAGAGACTAAACTATATTTCATTCAAGAATTTGTATGACCTTTTAATTTTTCTGTTTAGGGTCGTACAAGTCAATATATTTTCTCAAGTAGTCTGCACCAGTGAGTTTATTGTTTAAGGTGTCACTCTTGCATTATACTAGATTAACGGTGAATGAGGAGGTTGGGGTTAAAATCACAGCTGTGAGTAGTGAGGGTATATTTTTCCTAAATGGTTTTCCACCTACCCACTATGAAAACTCGGGTACAATTACGTTTATATTCTACCTTCCTATATATATATGCAACGCGTCTTACTACCCGTTTGGAAAATCATTTTGGAAAAACAACTCTCAGTACACCTGACCTATATTCGAACCTCGATCTCCTCGTTATTGTCATCGTCAGTCTAGTGTGCAACGAGATTAGCGCGTTAGACTACGCGACCACTGAAATGGGTAGTTCGGTGGTACCATGGTCTGAGGCACTGGTATTCAACCTGTGGTAATGTACCTCTGGAGGTGCGCTAAGAGCCCATTTCAGAATGATGTATTTGCTGGTTTGCATGACGAACTTACGTAACATATACAGTCTCGAAAATATATTGCAGGAAGAAGGCACTTTTTTATTTTGTAAAGGAAGGATGTAAAGGTAAGACCTGTTTCTAACCTTTTTTACTTACTTTATTTTTTATCATTTGCGAAAATATGCTGAAATTGACTATTTTTGACATAGCCTAAAAAATTTAAATACGAAGTGTTTTGACTTTTTATAAAATGAGTTCTTACTTTCAAATTCTTTAAGACCAATTTACTATAAAAAATTATAATCCAAAGCTTAATTATCGAGTCATTTGTTATCTACCTAAATACTGTAACGCTAAAATCTTGCCCCTTGTTACTAGGGCTATCTCTTGACGGAACACTGAACTATAGAGTGGTGGAGCCAAGAGTTGGTTAAGCCACTCCCATCTGTTACCTTGCTCCAGCTGACACACAAGACATCGCTAAACAAAACAAGCCCAAAGCAAAGGGTGTTTAATTCATTCATGAATTATGTACTTTTCGATAAGCCAGATATTAATTATTGTTTATAATATATTTTACAAACCAAAGTTTACGAGTAACTGTACTACCACTCGATTATATAAAGTATGGGTACTAGGTATAGAAACAAATTAAGGATCGATACCTACTTCAGTGGTCGAATGGACTAAGGCATCACTATCGTGTTGTATTGGACTGCTGCTAACGGAGAAATAGGAGTTCGAATCCCAGTCTTGTTTATGAGGATGAATTTTTCTATATTATTTCCCACTCTCCTTCCAAGCGAATGCTGGTAAATTACGTCTATGATTCTTCCTTTCCCATCCCTACCCCATTATAGTAATTATACGCAGTACAACCTGAACAGGTAGTAAGACGTGGTGATAAAAAATAAAATAAATTAAGGATTTAACTAACTATACTTAAAAATATTAGACCTACTAAACTCCTAATGCTGCTTGAGCCCAGCTACAGAAAGGGAGCGATTAGTTCAAATATCCGTTCATACTTTGCGTGTACAAACCTTACCAATTTAGTAGTCTGCACACAATATTTAGCCATGTTATAGATTTTATTTTTGTAAGAATCTGAGGGTGCCGTGTCTCTGTTACTAGAACTAACTAACTTGTGTGCCCGTTCTTCGCACGGGGAGTCTTTAAGAAGCTTTATTTTTAATTATAATATAAAATTAACCAAAGGTAAGAGTATACAAATGTTTATATAATTTTAAATATTCATTCTGTGGTTTAAATGATGGGACTAAACGTGAAAAATAGGAAGACTGACTAAAACAATCTGTCAAAATAGAGATTTACTGTAATCCAAAAATCTTTGAATAAAAGCGATCATAATAGAAGTATAACGATTCAATATACATTACTACTAAACAAAATTTGTAAAAAGAGCATCAAAGTTAAACAAATCTTAAGTTTTTTGCACTAAAGGTGCTTTTTGCCCTTTTAGTCCTTTTTTTAGTGCCTTTTTGACACTTTTACCCCTTTTAACCCATTTGTTCTTTTTGCCTTATTTAACTTTTTTGCCCTTTTGTTACTTTTTCCTTTTTTCTCTTTTTCCCTTTTGATCCTTTTGCCCTTTTGGTACTTCTACCCTTTTATTGCTCTACCCCTCTTGTAGTATTTACCTTTTTAGCATTATTTGCAATTTTTTCCCTTTTTGTCCTTTCTGAGCATTAGCCATTTTTTCCTTATTGCCTCTTCTTTTTATATCTTTAACTTTTATATCCTATTTTTGGGTGACCTGGCGGTCTAGCGGTAAGGTGTCAGACTTCTATGCTAGCGGCCGGGGTTCAATCCCCGGTCCCGGCACAGATTTATCTGATTACCAAACTCTTCTTTCACCTCTGACAAGACATCTTGTGAATGTGGGGAATGCCAGGCCTCCACCGTGGTTCGGATTCCACGTTAAACTGTAGGTCCTCCATTTCATATCACAATCACCCTACCATTACATATTAGCGTAAGTGCGTAAGTTATAACCCGAACGGGTAGTAAGACGTGGTGCTAATAATAATAATAATAATAATAATAATAATAAATCCTATTTGATAGTAAATTATTGACTTTTTACCTTTTTTTTGCTCTTTCGGCACTTTTATATCCCTTTTACCGCTTTTACCCTTTTTGCCCTACCTACCTTTTAATGATATTTTGAATTTTTGGAGTTTTCTCTTTTTCACGTATAGCCCATTTAATTCTTTAATTCTTTTTTATACTTTAACCCTTTTTATTTACTCTTTTCATTATTTTTGATTAGATTAACTTTTTATACTTTTTGCACTTATTACACCTTTTTACATAAAGTTTTTCAGTTTTTCAATCATTAGATCGACATCCAAATTGTTAAATATATCGAAGCATCAACTTATCCAGGTGGTTCTGAATAATTGTAGTCTATTCTTGGCCTGAATCAGTCTATAAAAACCTCATTCACAAGCGGTACTTGTGACAGGAGTCAGGCTAAACTCTTTGGTATCCCTGATAAATTGCGAAAATCCATTTTCCACAGCAATGGTCTGAAACCAGTTCTGAAAGTGCAAGGTTGTTAGAAAGTGTACTAAAATACGCATATATTAAAAAATAAAACAATAAACAAGCAAATTGAACTACTTATCACGCAAAAATATACTCTGATTCTTATTTTAAACCAAAGCATGTGTGTCATTTCTAAGAGATTGCAGGGTTATTTCTCGTTTCAAACAATCCCAATATCCTTTTTAAACACAATCGTTAGATCTCATTTTTTAAATATTTCAAATAAAAAAATAATAATTGGTAAACCATCCTTAATTTGGGGGCTAAAGACAAAATAAAAAATTGAATAAAATCCACCAAACCATCTCATTTTTATCCCTTAGGGTGGACAGACAAACAGACGGTCAGGCAGACATAATTGGAAAATCCACTTTTTTGGGTTTGGAATTACATAAAACATAGATTCAACATAATCTCGGAGCCGAAAATATTCATGATCATTTGATCACAGTACTGTTTTTATTTTTAATAAAGTAAAAAGCCACTGCGTTTGACTACAGTTCAGAATTAGGGAACAGTAAGGTAGAATTCTTCTGGAAATTTACCCGCATTTGCGTGGAAGAAGAGTGGAAAACCATTTAGGAAAAAACACTCTCATACACCCAAATGATATTCGAACCCCAACCTCCCCAGCACCCGAAAACCAGACTAACAGATCCTTATTTACATGAATAAGTTAGCATCTCTCTTCAAATAAACAAATAGAAATCCATTCTAGTTCACTTAAATAGGACACAGGACTATAATTTGGATGAACATTGAAGGAAAAAAATCGATATCCCTATTTAATAAAGTAACATAGAAGAAAAAAGAACATTGCCTGAAGAAAACATTGATGTTAATAATTGTTATAGAACAAAAAAATCGGTAGTATTCTACAAATCAACTGAAACCGTAAATCAAGTGTATTTGTAATTAATGAATATGAAACTCATATCAATTCAAAAAATTGTCTTAAAAACTAATAATAAAAAGTCACTATTTTTAAAACAAACACATAAACATATCGGTGTCACGGACATCGCTACAAAACATTTGATGTTTGAAAACCATCTATGAGGAAAACATCGAACCTTCAACATCTATGTTCAATGTATATCCCTGCTGGACTGGACCATAACCATGTCCCGTTTCCCGTGTCAGGTTGATCCCACCAGTCGATCTCGCTGTAACTGAGCCAACTCTTTAGGTAAAAGGCTACACTAGTTAATGTAGTAATACAACTATTGATCGAAGGTGCCTACAAAAAAGTATAACTGCAACATTTAAACTATTAGGATCCACAGTGGTTTGAACATTGAGAGTTGGAACTCAAGCTTATCTGCACTTGAGATAAAGCTATTTCTGTATTTTCTTCCTTTACTTGGGGACATAAATGATTCATAAATACCTGGCTGGCTACCTTCCTCATCTCACTCGGACAAAGAGAGTTAGGGAATGATTGACACTCAAGGACTCCCACCTAAATTCCATTCACGGTAGGAATTACTCTCTGAAAGGTCTTTTTTCCTACCAATATCCTACTATATAGTAGATTTATGGTAGGGAAAAAGGCCTTTCAAAAGTCAATTCCTACGGTCGATGGAATATAAACAGCTTTTACTCCTTCCCTAGCAGTTTCAGAATTTAGGCTCCACCCCCTGAGATGATATATTTTTATTCATAGACTTCAATTTTGAGTTCATCTTGTTATGAAATATGGTCTTAAGATTTCTTGGAGGGTACGTAAAAAAATGTTTTAAATAAATATTTTTATTCAATAAACATTCATCGTCAGAACCAGATTTAGAACTAGCAACAAGACACTTGGACGGAAGGACATTCAATCTGTGAGCGCCATTTTTTCCCCTCTCTTTCTTTCTCTTATAGACGTAGTTAATAGAATATGTATAGCTTGCATTATGGGCCAACAACTTTGGAGGACCTGTTTTGGCTTAAGGTGTCACTCTTGCAATAGACTAGACTGCCGATTACGGGGAGATTGGAGTTCGATCCTGGTGTGGGTGTACAGAGGGTGGGTTTTTCTAAATGGTTTCCCACTATCTCTCTACGCTAATCCAGATACACTTCTAGGTTCAACCTTCTTCATATCCATTAAAGTAATTATTATTTAGGGGTATAGCCCAAACAGGTAGGAAGACGCCCCGCTTAAATGATTTTTTTTTTAACTTTGGGGTACAAAAATGTAGGAACAATAATATTTGGTAGTACGTGGTACGCGAGCAAAAAAGGGCAAATACAACTGGCCTAAGGCCTCACTCTCACAGTAGAAAATACTGCGAATCACCGGGAGATCGGGGTTCAAATCCTGAGAGCCCTTTTATGCAGGTGTTTTGTGCCGCGCGACGCAAAGGTGGCAAAAGCCGTCGCGTTTTCTAAGTCACTGGAAACAAATGAGTCCTTTTATGCTCTGCCGTCCTAAAAAATTGCCGTCGTGTTTTACAAAACGCCAGTGACAAAAGCCGCTCGAAATAATCTAAGTACATGGTGCTTTATGGCTCCATTTATGAAAACGCGCCGCTTTTTTTGGCCGTCCGCTGTCTAGGCATCAGTGCTGGCAACCTTAGCTAGTAGACAGGACATGTCAGTTGTGTGGAAGTTTCCAAGAGAGATTGTGTCGGTCGAATAAATGTTTTCTTTCTCATTTTTCTAAAAAATGGATAATTTAGATATTGAACGTTTTATAGATGAGGTTAAGCAAAAGAAAGCAATTTGGGATGCATCATCGGAGGAATACAAAAACAGAAATCTAAAAAAAATTCAATGGATAGAAGAAAATGTGAAGAAAAAGATAATCCTTGCAACAACTCTTGCCTAATTTGAATCGTTACTTGAAATTTGGTCACTAGCTCATCAAATGATGCTACCGACATTCTAAAGCAATTTAAAAACTTGTCCCTATCGTCTCTTAATTTTCCATAGGGTTACGAAATGCCCCATCTTCAAATCTTGCTAAGTTGATGGGATGAACACCCCATCTTCTTTTCTGTCTTTTCAACGTAATGTTAAGATACGCATAATATATGACGCACGGATCCATCTTCCACTTTCCAATATACAAAGGAATTGGCAGCACTGGTACGATTTGTCCTCCCCCACTACTATTTTTTTCGACGGGCGGTAAGTGCCGCGTGCATAAAATGAACCTACAAAACGCAACGGCTCTTGCCGCGTGACAAAAAGCGCCTGCATAAAAGGGCTCTAAGAGTGTAATTAGTATATAGGCGTATAGCCCGAATGGGTAGTAAGATGCGGTGCTAAAGAAAAAGTTGTCAGAAAAGAGTACATCACATTAGCAAGTTTATATCATGATTTACGGTCATTGACTCCCGCAACTTTGTTCCAATAATATTACCAATCGCTGTCAGAATTTTGCAATATATATTTGTTTTTCTTGTTGGAACAATTTCTCTTTCTAGTTTATATGTGGTAATCTAATCTAATTAATCCATTCAATTACACTGTTTTATTTCCTGTAGCGTCAACATTTAAAGAAATGACCTTGGCTTGATGTTAGATATTATGACGTAATTGACATGGCTGGCTACTTATTGCTAACGAGCAGCACCCAGATATTAGGGATGTCATATGATGAGAGAATGGACAACTTGAAACAGTTGACTGTGGTGTCACGGTTTTCAAACTTAGATTAAGTTGGGATGAAAGGAACGCGAATTAAGGCCAGTTTTTTTGGGAGGTTTTATAGCCCTTTTTTGTCAAACTAAATAAACCATTGGTTTAGTAATTACGTTACGTTTATTTTTTACAAATATTAACTTAAACAGTTCTTGAGTATCTGACATTGGCATAATGGCATTTGATGAAAATTCTTTTAAGGAACCCACGTTGGTGGCTGCGTGGTCTGACGCACTACTCTCGCAATAAAATAGACTGCCGATGACAGGGTGATCAAGGTTTGAATCTTGGTCGGGTGTACTGAGGGTGATTTTTCCAAAAATGTTATAAATAATTCAAACACACTTGAACAAACTTTAAAAAGTTAAAACAATTGAAGACCTGGAAATAAAAACCGGGTGAAGACCAAAAACTAAATTTGCAAGATGCACAAAAGAAACTTTTTGATAAAAACAACACCATGCTATTAAAAACATTGTGGGTTATTTAAAAAATTTAAATATACAAACAATTCTAGATCTTAGAAAAATGATATAAAAACAGCTTATATATATACATTTTTGTTCTCAATGGTCTTAGCTTCCAGATTTTGATTTTTACCTATTTTTAATTCTCAGATCTTCAATGATTGATTTTGCCTGAAAGTAAAATATATGTCACCGTGAAAATCATCTGGCCACGTGCAGTCCAAGATGGAAATTGCACGGTATTGGTATGAATAAAATTGAAAGATTAGTTTTTAAACAGTTAAGATTGAAATCCGATGATTGGTTCTATTTTCGGAGGCATACACGGGAAATACTCGCTATAATAACCATGCTTCATGACCAAGCGAAATAACAGCAAGTTGAATTTTCTTTATTGTTCAAATTAAAGGATTTGTAGTAAAATTCAGCGACCGTCCAGATGCTTTGGGATTTTTCTGCATATCTATATCTAAAGACTATTTTTTTTAAAAAAAAGACCTCAACCTATTTTTAATTACATCATCAACCCCGTCTTAATAGCTCTCATACAAACATTGTTTATTGTAAATAATAATAATAATAATAATAATAATAATTACATTTATGGCGTGTCTGAGGTACATCACTCTGCAGCTCAGTTTGTGGAAATATTAGCCTGTACCAATGTACTGTTGCCCAGGGAAAGTCCGAATATACTTATCGTAAATCTTTTCTGTGGAGGTTCTTTCCATGTCCCGATGAGATTAGGTGATGGTGATAGTGAGTATAAGGGTGTGGAGCCAGTGGAAACACCTAAACCTAACTTCAGCCTAATTTACCAAACCCTGGTAACCTTAGGAATTATTCTTATGTTGAGAAAAATCCCTTCGGACCAACCCGGGAATCAAGCCCCGGACCTTTAAGGTCAGCAGCCAGGGGCTCTGACCACTATTCCCCTAGACCAGTTTACAGCAAATTATTTGCACAGTCTAAATTTAATAAGAAAGGACTTTTAGATAGTAAGAATATATATATATATATTTAGGTCAACATTGATAACATTTAAATATATTATTTTTATTTCATAGGAATTGATTATATTTATACATCTAAAGATCACACGACTTGACGTATGAATACGTGGAAGTAGATCTGGTTAATTTGTTAGTTGTCAGACAAGGCTCTTCCTTTGAAAATGGGACTGTGTAGATTCATACACCAATGGGAATAATGGAGATTAGGAAGTGACATGGAAAGTGGATGTAGAAACGTGCTGAGCACTAGTATCACACCTGACAACAATAAACACGTTTACAAACACGCACCTTGATCCTAATGTTTTCTTACTTTAAAAATTACAGTTTAGAAGACATTGAAATGCTCCAATAACATCCATTGACATAGACCGAATCTTCTCCAGGTAAAAAAAAACCTCGGCCGACAATCACTGATCACTCACACCTGAGAATCTGAAGCAGAGTGGCACAGTGGAAGCGTGCTGGGCCCATAACCCAGAAGTCCGTGGATCGAAGCCACGCTCTGCTACCAAGTTTTATATATTACGGGACCGACTCCCTCCCTTCCTTCCCTTCTACATCTGCGCTCTGGTTCTGGAACGAAGGTCTTCTTCTGACTGGTGCCGTACGTGGGAAAGAGATTGCTGGACGCCTCGCCTCAACATGTATCAACGAAATGGATCCTACCACCCACACCAAAGTTGTAAGATGCCAGTGAGATGTTTCTTCACCACCATCTGGTTGCACTGCTGATTGTTGCTGGAGGATCAACAGAACGACATCTTACTCATAAGCCCCACTTTGATGAAATAAAAGAGCTGCTTCTCTATGTTCTCCACACAGTCTTCGGATGCTAGTGGTCATTCGGCGCAATTCTGCGAATTACCTACCCCTTTTTTGTCCGGGTGAAGACTCTCCTCGAAGATGTCAGTTCTGTTTGTATATAGTCGTCATTCCTCGCTTCACATTTTGTATTCTATTGCATCAATTTGATGGAGGAACTTCTTGGACGTCATCTTACATACATTGACGGACATAACAACTGGTGATCACGATGTGTGAGATGTTGGTCTCTACTCCACGTCTAAGACTTAGCCACAGCAGTCACTATGAGTATTTGTATTAGGAAATAACGTTAGTCTTAGTACTCTTATACTCTGTCCATAGGACATAATTTTTGTGTCAGAGATTCTGACTCGTTTTTCTATGCCCGTAAGGCATAGTATTCTATGTTAGTCTTAATGCTCTTTTTCTATGTTCATAAGGCATAGTATATTGTTTTTCAGAGTTTCTGACTTGTTTTTATATGCCCATAAGGCTTAGCTTTGAATGTTAGAGTTCTTACTCTTTTTGAATGTCCATATAACATAGTATTGAATGTCGGAGTTTCTAACTTGTTTTTCTAAGCCCATATGGCGTAGTATAGAATGATGGGCTTAATACTCAAATTATTTAGGTCCTTAGGACATGATTTAGTATGGCAGTTTTTCTGACTTTTTCTTCTACGTCCATAAGATAGTGTATACTAGAAAAAATAGTCATGACCCCCTAAACTGTATGGCCATGAGTAGGATCACTTTATGGTGGAAAACAAGTTATCTAACGCTTTGTTCAATGACCTAATTAGGTATGTGACTGATACCAGTCCCTATTGTTTCTCTTTAGTGTACCTATTTAGGGCGTGCAACCTGTGGGAGGTCTATTATTTCATTGTAGTGGCCCGCGAGGATAGTGCATAGACTCCGGCCCCCTCCAGGTGCCGTTTGCATTTGTTATTACATTTATTGTTTGCACTTGTCATAGTGTGTTCTAGATAGGATGAGCGTATAAAAATACTATTGAATGTCCAGGCAGTACTAATTAGGAATATACGGGTGAAAGTATCTTAACAACCTAGATTCCTGTTAACTTGCCATTTACAATATGTAAAATGATAGTTCCTCTTCAAGGACATTAATCTTTGTGTTTAATAACTCTACATGGAGTTAACTCATGTTAGCTAGCTCATTTAACTACCATCGTAGTAACTCTTTAAAATTAGGACTAACTAGAATTTGATATCATTAACTATTATCAACTATAATTCAGGTATATACCTTTCTAGGTCTAGGTCTAGTAGTCGATAGGCTGGATAGTTGTTATGTATTGGAGCCTAACTTCAAATTAATATTTGCTTCCTATTTTATTGCCGCTGTGTTGAGACATACGCTCCTTTGTAGTAGAATGTGCGTTAGTTCTACTTAGAAGAGTTACTAGACTCAACAATAAACTCAACCTCACTTCTGTTTATTCCTAGTTACCTAGGTGTTTACTGCAATTCTTCCCTGTTGAGATGCATACGTCTACGGTCACTGATCTAACTTATCTTATTTTACAAAGGACTGTTTAATCCAAGATCTATCTAAGCCATATGTAATAATATTAACTTTTTTAAATTTAAATAAAATTATTTGTTAAACTTGTATATTTCTTTTATGTTTCATCCTTCCCTAACCTTCATTTAATTATTTTGTAAGCAAATTCGTCACTTCTTCTATTAGATAGGAGAGACGATGATTCAGATGACCTTCGTTGTACATTGCTATGCAGAATAAAATACATCTAAGATGTAATTCTGTTTTTCTCTCGCTCTCTCTCTCTCTTTCATGCACATAAATGTTCTCCCTATTTTATTATCTTTAATAGGTATATTTGACCTATCATTTATTGTTTATTTTTTCCCCTTTCAATGGTTCTTAAGTGCATCTTCTTTGTTTACAAGGGTATTTATTTTTGAGAGTATTAATAAATATTTTTTAAATGCAATTTTTTGGCTTTTTAAAGGATTCAGCTTCAGGACCCTGCTTATAATGTATGTACCCTAGGCTCAACCTGTGAGGTAATAAGCTTACCTTGCTTATTTTCACCATGGCATAGTTTATGAGATAGGGTCATAGTGTAATCCGTCAAGGTAAGCTTCCTACCTTACAGGAAGGGTACATAGACTTACTGATCTAAAAGCTGTTTTTTATAATAAATTACTCTTATATATTGTATAAATGAATATAATTAAAAATATATTTATATCTGGCTCATCAAAACATACATGCTTTTATGAATAATAAATACGAAGCCTGTATCTTCTTTACTCCAGATGGGATTGTTGAATCTTAGTAAAAAAAACTTGAACCAAACACATAACTGTTTCGACCATTTTTTACTGATGAATGAAAATCTGGTTTACATATTTTTAAGGTGTCATTAAATAATATGTATCACATATAAAAATATATCATATATGTATATATCAATCATATATACATATATCTACGAAATAGGACCATCTTCTTTGTTTCCCCTCGACGGAAGTTGTGCTACAGGTTTTTATCACTCAGGAAATATCCGTTGACCTCGGCTTGGTTTGAACCCACGAACGTCGAGTTCCAAAGAGAGTACTTTATCCCAAGACCATATATATATAAATATTAAATTAACTAAAAATAAAATTATGTTGAAATACTTTAGGCCTAGCTTTGATGCCAGTTTAAAAATTAATGGAACCACACATGAAAACCAAGTGAATTAAATTGAAGTATTATATTATACTAAAGTTATTCTGACTGTGAAACAAACCTTCATTGATGTGACCTTGTGAATATTAATTTTTTACTGTGAACCTAAAAAACAGATTAAAAAGAGATGGAATCAAAGCAAAAAAGCACTCATTGAGACCTTAGGATTGTTAAATATACAACCTCAAACCGCATGTCGACAAAAAAACAACTATACATCGATAGCCTAACTTTGAGGGTGGAGTTAGTGAAAGTGAATAAAAAATAAAGGTAGAGTTTTAATCATAGGGGCGGTCAGCCATGGGAAGGAACCGGGTCCAAGTTATACAAAAGGTACTATGTGGTCGGTCTTTCGTTATTGGTTTGAGGTTCTCGGTCTGAGCTCAGAAATAGGCCACGTAAATTTGACTAGAGCAGGGGTTTCCAAAACATGTGTGTGTTTTGATATTAATTGAATATGGTAATTGAATAACTCAAATTTTGAAATTTGTCTACAATGTTTTAAAGAAAGAAAGACAAAAAAATCTTTAGTAAAATTCGTGATCGGTCAAGGATTGTATTAAATTTAATGACAACTTTTTTTATTTTCATTTAAAAAGTTTTGTCATCTAATGGTGCCCATGACAGATATTCAACGACTGTTGATGTCACCAATTAAGAAAAATTAAATTATGTTTCTAATGGAGCAATCTTTAATCTATTTTGGCAAAAAAAAATTTTACTATAAAAATTAAAAAAAACAAAACTGAAATTTTCTCGTCTCTCTAACTTAAGTAGATAATGCAGCTTGAACTACACGTCATATTATGGTATGGTTTTCTGTAGCTTTCATTATAAAACAGTGGAATTGAGATCAGTAAAACCATTTTTCCATATTTAGAAAAAAGAAAATTAAAATAATTATTTTAAAATGAAAGAAAACAAACTATATATCCAATCTAAATTTGGCAGTTGTCAAGTGAAGAATATTCAAAACTGCAACTTCAATTCCATTTCTGGTTTGAGCATGAACGTGTATTTAATATTTCTGTTCAGTGGCGGCGGAACATTATTTGTGTAGGAGGGTAAATCAGTGAAAAAAAAGGGCTTTTGAGGAACTTGGGAACTCCATCTAAGAATTGTATTTCAAAGTGAATACCCATAAAGGCTATTTTGCTTGATACCCATCTGGATTTTTTCTTTTTAATTACTCTACACTCTCTCTGGAGTGGTTTTCTACCAGAAAATTTTGGAATTAGAATTCTTCTGGAATGGTCTTATTTTAGATTTTTTTTAAAAATGGGATGCCTCTATAAACTATTTGAAATTTTATGCAAGGACATTTATCAGCTTCATATTTGAAATTATCGGAGGGGAGTGAAATAAATCTAAAGGCAGCCTTTTTTTCCCCAGGGGGTGGTTTAGGAGGGGGGCAATGCCTCTTCCTTCCCCCCGTCTACGACAACATTGTCCCGAATAGTCATTTTATTTTTATTTATTTGAAGTACTTAACATGCACTTTCTGAACCCACTGATTATAATTATCAATACACGAGCATTTTCATGAGCGAATTGAAAAGGACCTACCAATTTTGCCGAAAAAGGTATGTTAACATACCTTACAGGGTTCTTTTACATACTATCAACACAGGACCAAAGGCTACACTTCTCCTCCGAAGTAAGCTGTACGACGGTTTTTTTTATCGTTCAAGAAAAATCCGTCGAACTCGGTTTTGTTTTAACCCACGGACATCGGGTCCTGAATTGAGCACTTTACCCCAATATCATAGAGATCAACCCCGGAGAATAAAACTTTAGATATACTGTTAACGCTCCAGATTACATTTTAAGCCCTAGTAAGCGTCGTTCCATAATTGAAACCTAGTTGTAGAAATGATGGACAACCCTTCCCTCCCCTAAGTGTCGAAGATATTCGTGAGTATTATTAGAACGAACTCCCCACCCATCAACTCTTATCTCATTTTCCTAGTTAATTAGGGTACAGCTCATTCTTTTCTCCCCTTCCCCCCGACCTTACTATGCATATCTTTAGGAATGTCTCAAGTTTTTTGTGTCGGTCTAGTACGGAAGGTCAGTAGAGGACTGACCAAAAAAATAAGGATCGGAATGAAAGAAGTAGTAAGGGCCAATGTCCTCGGCGGGACATGAGAAAATTTCCTATGCGTACGTGATAAACAAACCACTCTTTTATTTTAAAAAAAGGGGGGAGTAGGGATAAGTGAAGGTCTCATTTCGAAAGATGATGTGTCTGTGTTTTGATAAGTGCGACGGTCCTAACCATTAATTTCCTCCCTCCTCAAGTCTTTTAATTCCTGGAATCTTAATTGTCCCACTGACACTTTATGATATGTGGCGCAGGAAATTGTTGTTCCAAGGAATGTGAAAATTTCGATAAGAATGGTCGTTATGAAAAATTCCAATAATTTTAAGTTACCACTTATAAAAAACTACATTCTTTCTCTTTACATCCGTACACATGGGCGATGTTCTTGTACTGAACTCAGTACAAGTCATTTATTAACGTGTGAATGACAAACTATCAATAGTGACTATTAGCAACCTGCATCGGTGATGGAATTCGCCTGAAGCTTCACTCTCGCTTTAGGGTGGATTGTCGGTTGACGAGGATATCGAGGATCGAGTGTTGGTAAGATGTACTGAGAGTATATATCCCAAATAATTTACCACTCTCTCTCCCTAAAAATTCGAGTACATTTCATCAAAATGACTCTCTTGCTCTCATCATTTTGAAGAAACTATGTTCATCGTGATAGCTCCGATAGTTATTTTCTCCAACAAATCAATTATGGAAACATCGTACGTTTATATGTGTGTATGTATATACAAATTATGGAAACATCGTACTTATATATTTATACACACGCAGATGCGCATTGCTTTTAAGTATTGTTTGGATCCATTTTATATTAATAAAGACTTTATGTATCATAATTATTCTACTGATTTTTATAGTCGTAAACAAAAGTTTTTTTTAGCTCATTTTTACTTCATGCTGTAGATAAAGTTTCATAATCATGATATTCGTTGACCTCGATACTATTATGAATTTTGACGTTTTGTTTGTATCAGAACTAAAAAAAAGTGGGTTTTATATATATATTTTTCTGTCTCCGTGTCTGCGTGAATATACAAATAAACGTGATATTTATATGTTATTTGGTCATTTACTCCAGGCCGAGACATGATTTGGTTTCTAGCCATAAAATTAAGGGTAGATCAATTAAGAGACTTACTTGAAAACTCTCAATTTTTCTCAAATGATTCTAACGATTTTACTCAAAATGAATATTAATGCACTATATATGTCCCATTACATATAATTTGATACCCCTATTTCCCCCAGTGATCGAATTTACAAGAAACCGGCTGAACCGATTTTTACAAACGAGCACTCATTTTAAAGGTTAAGGGTTCAGGGTGCCCGCAAAAATAGTATCCTCCAACAAAAACCCAAATTTCGTAGCATAATTTCATATTATATACTGCGTGTATATTAGTTAAAGTATCTGTAGATTAGTTATTTGCTTACATCATCCTGGTAATCCTGATTTTACGATTGTATTTGTGTAAATACAATATTTATCTTTGTTTAAAAATAAAAACTCAATTCTTAATTATGTAGTATGATGCAACAATAATTAGATATAGAGCTGGGAGAAGTGTCGTTTAAAAGATCCCACAGTGGTGTGAAGAGGAAAAAAAATATAGGTTTGCTTGAAATGAAGCACAGAAAGATCACATAGCTTTTCACAGAAAGAGTTTTTGAACACATTTGAGCGTGGATCCACCACTCTACATTGTGTTTACCTACGTTTTGGGTATCATCATCTATACATTTCTATGTCGCATCCATTTTGCACTAGGAAGAACTAAAAAAAGAGTTTCTGTTCTAGCCGCGCGTTCAAGTCTCAATTGGACCTTACGATAAAACTAGTGTTAATCACGAAGTAATCAATTTCACCTTTAGATTGATGTTTCAACTGGTGAACTTCAGTTTCACAACAAATATAAGAGGGATTTAAAAACAACAACTGGAAACGCACGTTAGTATTATGTTCTACCGCTCATATACCGGCCTGATATAAGGCGTCATTATCATGTTAGACTGTACTGACGATTACGGGGAGATCAGTGTTTGAATCTTGGTCTGATGTATTGATTTAAAAATATATATTTCCTCACTCTTATCCTATGAAAACGTGGGGGCATTTTCTCTAAACTATACCTTTCTAATCGCTAGCAAATTAATATAAATATGCGGATGAACCCTTATAAATATAATATATTATAATTAATGAACTTAAGCTCTGTTCTAATTTGTAGGCCTAATGTACATCAACAAGATAATTATATTATAATTTACGTAAAAATTCAAGGAAAAAAATTATTTAAGAAAACTATGACTCTCACTCTATACCATTTTGTACTAAGATTTTAGTTTTCTTCAGCTAGCAACGGTGGTACGGCGTCTTTGGCCTCAAGCGTCGTTAGCGGGGGTGACAGGGGGTACATCCCATAAACCCCCCCCCCCCCTGTTTTGTGAACTTNATTTGATAACATATAGCACTCTTAGTCTTGTAAGAGAAACATGGAATTGTTTTATACAAAAAATTGAAAATCTAGGTTTGGAGCAATGTATAAGTGAATAAGGTAACTTTATTTTTGTATGGCCTGTATAATTAATTCTGTTAGCATTTATTAATTTATATTCTTGATAATTTTTTAAAATATAAATTGGTCATGGCTTTGTTTTCCACCCTCCTAATAAATAAAAACAAGCAATGCCCGTGACCCTGTCAGTCACCCGCTTCTCCCACACCTTGCGGTTGCTCTGTTATATAGATCTAGAACATGACTCCCTCCCCACCCCTACTAAAGGATCATTCCTAATTTTGGAGGATGCACTTCAAACCGTGAACCAAACGTCGGCTAACCACGACATCGTCTTCTTCCCCTCCCTGATTATCTGCGAGTTCTTTGTTCCGCCGAGAAATGGAGCATACGTGGGTCTGCAGTGTCCGCTTTTGACAGGAAATAGCCCGGTGACGTACGCCGTCTAGTCATCTCTGACAGTTAACCTAGTTGGGTGTTTTTTTTAAAAAGGAAGGTGGTGGACAGGTGGCGGTAAATAATCTCAGGAGGGAATCGTAGAGGTCGACAGCTGCGCGGATATGTCAGCTGAAGGGTCCCTGTCTTTCTATACAGAGTGGACCAACCTTGGACACCTTATCCCTCCCCCTGCCCCTTGTTTTTTGCTGATATTTCTCAAGTTATGTTCTCTAATACCAATATCAGGAACTTCTAAACAATATTTGTATTGTGCATCTTACTAACCGTTCGAGTTATCCACATATTTACACTAATGAGGCAGGGAGGAGGAAGGTAAAATTTAGAGAAATTGTACCCCAAATTTGTATGAAGGTAGGAAATTAAATAGGGAGGGTTGGAAACCAAATAGATAAAACGCACCCTTAGAACACCCAACCGGGATTTGAACCTCCTATCTCCCCATCATTGGTTGTTCCAAACTATTTCGAGAGTGATTCCTTAGACCAGAGATCAGCAACCCTTTTATATCCCGATCGACTTGTTAACTCACCAAAGGTCCTGGGATCACTAATCGTTTTCGCACTCTACTTTGTAGGCCTTGATCGACTTATAAATTTTCTTTAGGGGTTGACTATAAAATTTTCCCGTACCTTTAATCAATAAATGTTTATATACGAATACATGAAATCCCCACCCCCAAAAGTGCCTCTTTCTACACCCTTGGTTTCTACACTATACTTTTTTTTCCGTTTATATGTCTTATATTCCTTATATTCCATTTTTCCTCAAATGCTTGTGTCCTCATCTCTATAGAAAAAAATACAATAAATTATTATTATTATTATTATTATTATTAGCACCGCGTCTTACTACCCGTTCGGGCTATACGCACTTACGCTAGTGAGTAATGGTAGGGTGATTGTGAGATGAAATGGAGGACCTACAGTTTAACGTGGAATCCGAACCACGGTGGAGGCCTGGTAATTCCCCACATTACAATAAATACAATTTATATTTTTATATTAAGCTATTTAAATTTCTTAAAACATTACTGATTATATCCGATTAGGACTATTTTGGTTTCACTCAAATACTATTTAAAAGTACTCGGTATATTTGGGAGTTTAAAATACTCAAAATAATGTTCGTGAGATCGACCAGTTGACAACCTCTGCCCTAGACAAATCGATCAGCTAAGCGTGTCATCAAAAAGTTCACTTAGTTGTTATAAGAACCAATGCGAATTATTAATAAAGATTTGACTGTAATAAAAGGCGTAAAATGTTATATAAAACCAACAACAGACCAATCCGTAGTCCAATTTATGTCCGTCGTGGAAACACACAGATTATCACAAGCATCCATTTAAAAAAAAGACGCCGCAACACGGAAAAAAAGGGTTGATCGTAAAAACACTTGGAGAGTTTCCAACCCTCCCATCTTTCCCTCCTCGAACTCACTCGCTTAGTCTTTTTTTTATGAGGGCGAGATATTCAAAACATACCACAGCGTACCTGACCTGACCCATCCTATACCACCTGCATATTTAGGGATGCAGGCCGCGGAGAGGAGTTCTTTGAACCAACCGGTGAGGGTTGGCTGGACGGACTTGGTGGCTGCTGCAGAGGCATTCAGTGTCTTCAACAACCACAGTCCAATCTACAGAATAATTCTCATAGAGAGAGTCTCTTAGAAAATATAAACAAGTCACTTACAGTCAACAAGAATACCATTTTACTATACTACTAGTGTTATTTTAAATTAATTTATAAGATCTATTAAAAGTGACAGCTTCAGATCACATGTATTGACGTATGAATACGTGAAATTAGATCTATGGAATTTTATAGATGTCAGATAAGGTTCTTCTCCCTATAAAAATTGGATTGTAGTTAGGAAGAAACCTTTCTGACAGTTATAAAAGTTACAAAAACAATTTTTGTATTGTTGGGCATATTATCAATATATCTGTAGCGGTCACTTTTTATTGATATTATCAACATGTATATAATAATAATATATTAAAATGTTACCATATCGTCGTTGGGTTGTATTATTTTATAATCACAAATTTTGTTACAATGTGCACACATATTTATAGGCATAAGCCTAATACTTTAAGGTGCGGCCGAAGGGAGCGCAAGCATTTTTACAGTTTTTATAGAATTGAAATTTTTTGGCCAAAATAAATCAAATATATCTCCAGTAGCAACATAGAATTTAGGTTTCTAAACATGTTAATATCAACAGATCTTGAATATCTGTCACGGATGTCCTGGAATTTTGTCAAAACATTTTATCTTTATTCAAAAGGTTTTGACCAAATTCTAGGACACCCTTGACATATATTCAAGATCTGATGATATTGGCATGTGCAGAAAACTAAACTCTTATGTTGCTACTGGAAAAATATTTCATTTACTTTGGCAAAAAAAAAATGTAGCTCTATAACAACTGCAAAAATACTTGTGCTCCCTTCTGCCACACTTTAAGGTAGAAATACAAGTTAATGCAGATTTTTATGACAACAAAAAATCTGGCCAAACTAAATAAAATATTTATATAGAAGAAGTTTAATTTTCTACACATAGTAAACTCAATAGATTTTGAATATTCCTCAGGACCGGGGCCAGGATTTTGAGGACATGTAATTTTGTTTTTTCGCCAAACACAATGCTCATAAGTACATGCTACTCATGTTGTAGACATGTATATTTAATGGGTCTTTTTTTTATAATTTTGGAATGTAAGGTTACGTTTTCTTGTTTTGTGTCATTTTTGCGTCATTTATGGCATTCATGTTGAATAAGTATATTTTTAAATAATATCAATATTTTATAAATGCATGAATACTCAAACGTATTTTTTTAAACTAAACAGTTGTTGAAGTGAGAATATATAATGTAGGAAATTAACTTTTTATCCACTTTGCTTGTTTGGTTGTAAAACACACATTCCTGGTGAGACACAAACTAATTTGGAGAGGATTGTGTTGGGAGGGGACAGCTTGTACTTCTGAAGTATACTTTTGTAAAGCATTGCTATATTTATCAGAATGCAAGAGTTAAGTCGCTAAAGGTTTTTAATTGCATTTGACATTTGTAAAATGCGTATTTGATTTAGTCGCGTGCATTTATTAGGAGTTTATGTTCAAATTTTTTAGGTAGGTAATAAAAAACTTGAATTAATTATTTAGAATTTGCATATCATTTTAGGGGTATTTTTTTGGTAATTTTTAGGTCATTAAAATCCGGGATCCGGTCATGATATTTGATCAAAACATTCTAAATAAAAACAAAATTACTGTTCAAATGCAACTATACCTATCAATTATATATTTTCAAGAACTATTAAGACTACAATGTGTATACAAATAAACCTAAATGAATCTATTGGAGAAAATACTATTTATTTTAGCCAAAATAAAAATTACAAAAATACTGACTTTAACTTGAGCTCTCTTATTTGCCTTAATTAAACAAATTACACTCTTGTATGTCAAGAAATATGTAAGATGTGACTCGCCTTTATATTCCTGCGTAGTTCGAGACCATTGACATTGGCACTAATATGGAATCAGTCCAAGAACGTAAACTTGAATTGATCCTGCTAACCTTTATACACTGACAAAAGGTTACTTGCCTGGATTTTTTTTAATTTATTTGCATGGGTAACTTTGCGAATTTCACCGGCTAGATCAGCCGTTCTCTCAAGGCGAGAAGTAAAAGCACCTATGTCTAGAATCATTTACAACGTGAAGTTATTCCTTTCGACAAATATTCTCACCAATTTTTATTATTTATTTTTAAAAAGAAAGCCTATACATCAATAATTTGACCAACATTTTTACATTTTTAAAAATATTTAAAGAGTATAACAACAATATTTTATAAAACGACCTTGACACCAATTTCTTGAATTTTAACAAACTATATTTTTTTAAATAAAATTATTTTATACCTAAGATTATTATATCAAAATTTACAAATTTTCAATAGCGAAACCGAAAATTATATATCAAATTTAAGTTAATCAATAAAAAAATAATTAAAAACTACAAGGTTCTTGATGTCATAAAGAAAGAAGTCATTACAATCTCTGAAAACTAAGTCTTATTTGAGGGCGCAATAAAAATATTTTTTTAGTGTTTTAAAAAAGTAGTAGTTTAAATTAGATAAGCTAATAACTATTTATAGATAAATAAATATTATTAGATTAAATATTTTGATAATGGTAAGAATATATTTTTAAATCAAGATTGATTCACAATAATATCAATTTTATGGTTTTATGACGTTTGGGGTGGCTTTGTTATTGCATCGATTTTTATATTTAATTAAAAGCTTCTGAAAATTAAAAAAAATGGAAGAAAAGAAGGGATAATATTTTTTTGCACACATTGGTTTGTGTGTGTGGGGAGGGAGTGAGGGCGCAAGGGGGTGTACTTTATTTATACATGGCTTATTTATTCTTTGAATTTTTATGTTCGGTAATTAGCCCCTTATTATTCTAATCTTGACCACCTCTGTGGTATCGTGGTCAGAATTCCTAGCTAGAGATCCAGAAGTCCTGGGTTTGATCCTCAGCAATTTCAGAGTTTCTGTGAAACAGTGGGTCTGGAACATGATCAGCTCAACCTCATTAGGACAAATGAGGAACTACTTGAATTAAAAAGTAGCAACCCCAGTTTATAAAACTGAGATTAACGGTGGCAGGGTTCATTGTGCTGACCACATGGCACCCCATATTCGGATAAGTTGACACTATGTTCGCCAAAAGATGGAGGCCACTAAAGTTGGTATGACTCGTTTTGCGGGCTAACGCCATGGATTCTTTTTATAACTATTCTTATTTTGTAAATCCTGCTTCGACACTGTTTATTTTTTATTGTATTTATACTTTATAGAATTAAACTGGGGTTCAAATTGTAAATCTCACCAAAAGCTCATGAAACTCTTGCGCCCGCCGTGGCTTTAGATTTACACAAAAATCACCAAACGTCTGGGCTTAAACTGGTTACTAAAAACCCCATGACTTGGACAAGTGAGAAAGTTGACTTGTGCATATTATCACCTGAGTACAACTCGTCTCATTTTAAAGGACGTCAAATTTTCTGTCTTTTTTAACACTTTAAAAATGTATAGCGATTTTTTAGTCTTCCAAAGATTTTTTTAAATCTTAATATCAAATGGGGAGACAAGGTGACAAATGAAGTCCTAAGAAGAATGGTTGAGAATAGAACCACGTTGGATGTGATTCTTCATTGCAAAGCAAACTGGATCGGACACATCCTTAGGAGGAACTTCTACAGCACGACGTCGTAGAAGGAAAGGTTGAAGGAAAGAGGAGCTTAGAAAGAAGGAGGATTCAAATATTAGATTACTTGAAGGAAAGAAGAAAATTCTGGGAGCTGAAGGAGGAGACAGAAAACAGAGTTCATTGGTGGACTAAGTTCACTGACACAAGGAATGGACCTGTCGTAAGACAGAACACCTAATAATGTATTCAAACCAAAGTGTTGTTTACGTTCATTTAAGATAAAGACTAATAACAACCTAATCTAGGATATAATTATGAGGTTAATATTTGTGTAGAAGTGTACCCGCATTGACGTGAATAATGACAAAATAACACTGCAATAAAATGCATCGTCAGCACGCATGGTCTTAGATTTAAATACGTCCTTTAGAGACAGAGTCCAATAAGCTATCACTCATTTAACGTAGGTAATTCCATTAGAAAAAATACCGCACATTAAAAAGAACACTTTTTAAATCGTATGATGAGATCTGTCTTTAAAATTAATTTAAAATTTATAATTAAAATGGATGTAAGGGAACATTAGCTAAGAGCAGTATTTTTGCAATTTTCAAAACAAACTATTTTTTTCAGCAAAATAAGTCAAATATTACTCTAGTAGAAAAATATATATTTTATTTTTTACACATGATGGAAAAAAATCTAGAATAAAAAAAAAAGTGCTTAGGAAGACATTTGGTCCAAAAAGGGATGAGGCTACTGGGAAGTTGAGGATGTCACATAATTATGAGTTACATATCCTGTATTCTTCACAAGACATTGTTAGGATAATCAAGTCTCGTAGATTACGGTGGGCAGGATATGCAGCAAGAATGGGATAACTTAAAAGCGTGTTCAAGGTATTGATTGGCAAACCCAATGGGAAGAGACTATTGGGAAGACCTATACACAGATGGGAGGATAACATTAGAGTGGACCTGAAGTATATAGTGTGTAATGAGATGGACTGGATATAACTAGCTCAAGATAGAGATGGGGTGTAATGGACTGGATATAACTAGCTCAAGATAGAGATGGGGTGTAAATAGACTGGATAGAACTAGCTCAAGATATGGATAAGTGGTGTACTTTTGTAAGTGCGGTAATAAATTTTCGAGTTCCTAATACCATAGATTAAGTAAAATAATAGCGTAAAGCCAACTTCAGTGGCCGCATGGCCTAAGGCGCTTCTCTCGCAATATATTAGACTGCCGAAGATGGGGAGATCGGAGTTATAACCCAAGCGGGTGTACTGAGGGTTGTTTTTAATTAAGGGTTTTCACCCTCCCTCCACGCAAATGCGGGTATACTTCCTCTAAACTCAACCATCCTCAGTCCTGACACGTTAGTGTAATTAGTACATAAGCGTATAACCCGAATTAGTATTAAGAAGTGGCGCTAAAAAAAGAAAGTGTAAACTGAAATTTAATATATTATTATAAGGTTTCTGGTTGGTTTTATATACAGTTATTAAACAGAACTTTACATAACAAGTGTTGTAGAAATGTATAGTTTAAACTATTAATAACAAGAGTCTACCAATACGTGTTTTAACTTAGTATCAAAATTAAAGAAAAAGAACCATTGTGTAAACATACAGCTAAGAATCTCCAAGTCGAAACTAATTCCAGAAATAAAAAATATGGTTGTGTATAAATTAATTATTAAATTGTTAAATCAAAACTATTTTAATATTTTTGATTTAAATTACATTTTAACTATAACTGTATTTATCTAGTACCAATAAGTGCATTAGCCCTTTTAATTATCTTGTGATATGTTATTTAAAACAATCGTGATGGTAAATCAATATTTTTAGCTCTCCCATGGAATATTATAAATGTATTGTTTATAGAACATTATTCTATTGAGTCTCTTTGAGTTTTTATATAAAATATGTTATTTAAAAAACAAACTATGAAAGCATTTTAGAAGCTTCTGTTTTCACTATAAAAAACACTATAAGATTCATCTTTCGTATGGGATTTTTATTCTTTTCATACTTTCCACCAAAAAGTAAATTTAGTGTAAACTAGGTCAAATTCCTTGTAATTTTATAGCATCAAGTGTCGCTATAATGTACCCTCCTCAGTGAACACAGGGGCTCTTGCAAAGGACGTATTTGTCAGCTGTTCACACTTCATTGTACAAAGTACACAGCTGGTTATATGTGGGGCAAGTCTTTGACGTAATGGATTACATAAATTAAAGTACCATTTTTACAGAAACGTCTTTTTAAACTTTTTTACGGTGAACATTGATAACACTAATTTACTATACTATTAGTGTTATTTCATAGATATTGATAATATATATCAAAAGTCACAGCTGCAGATATCATAACTTGATGTATGAATACGTGAAAGTATATCTAGTAATCTTTTCTAACGGTCAGATAAGGCCATTCATATGAAAATTAGACTATGCAAGAGAAATACTTGAGGAAAGCGCATAATACCTTACTCCCCGTTTGGGATATCCGCACTAAATTACACTTATTGTGTAGGGTTGAAGAAGGGAAAGTTTTAAGAAAATGTACCCACATTTGCGTAGAAGGAATGTGGGAATATATTTAGGAAAAAACAGCCTTCGGAATATGCAGCCAGAATCAGAACTACAATCTCCCTGTCACAAGCAGTCAAGACTTGATTATCTTGACGTTTAGTCTGTGTGCTCGCCGAATCGGCTGATCTGGAAACTGGTTAGAAACTTGGAGAGAGAAAGAAAGGCCATAAAAACAGATCACTAGCCAAACTTTTCAGAGTTAAAACTTACTTCAGGACTTGGGCGCTTCCAAACTAGTAGGTGGAGATTTAGGGGACGCGAAAAAAATCTAAGTATTTTTGCAGTTTATATATCAACACTTTTTTTGGCTAAATAAATCTAGTAATTCTCCAGTAGGAATATAAAGTTTAAGTTTCTTCACATGGTGACCTCAAGAGTTGTTGAATATTTGTCAAGGGTATCTTGGAATTTAATGACAAATATTTTTCTTCGTTTAAAATGTTTGTCGTCTAATGCCACTATGCTCACGACAGATATTCAACAACTGTTGTCATCACAATGTGAAGAAAATTAATACCTATATTTTTAATGGAGAAATATTTTATTTATTTAGGCCAAAAAAGTTTCGCTATAAAAACTGCAAAAACATTTGACTTTTTCGCATACCCTACTCTATCACTTTAAGGTGTTGGACTAGCAATATACCTAAAACCTAGACCCACTGTATTTCTTGTGATGTGGACGTGGAGGTTCGAATTTTGACTGGGTGCAGTGAAGCTTCGTTTTACGATCCTTATTTATGCTAACGCGGCGGGCCTTTTCCTTGATATATTATGCCTCCATCCAATTTAAAAAAAGTACACCGATGGCAAATTTAGTAGGTATCACATAAACTTGTGAATACTTAATAGACCAAACAACTTCTCCTTATCATGGACAATGCACAAACAATTTTAAAACCAACTCAGAACTTTATAGAATGAAAAGATGGGTGACCTGACGGTCTAGGGGTAAGGTGTCAGACTTCTATGCTGGCGGCCGGGGTTCAATCCCCGGTCCCGGCATAGATTTATCTGATTACCAAACCCTTCCTTCACCTCTGACAAGACATCTTGTGAATGTGGGGAATGCCAGGCCTCCACCGTTGTTTGGATTCCACGTTAAACTGTAGGTCCTCCATTTCATCTCACAATCACCCTACCATTACACATTAGCGTAAGTGCGTATAACCCGAACGGGTAGTAAGACGCTGTGCTAATAATAATAATAATAATAATAATAATAATAATAACAATAATGAAAAGATCCGCGCATGCGACCCACAATCCCTGGCTTACAGAGCCTCTGTTGACAAGAGCCACCGAAGTAGGTAAAGGTGGGTCAGTTAATTCTAAGGAGAAATCAGCCATCTCCACCGCTAATAATATATCGGAGGGTAGTTTTCTCTCTTGTCTCCCCTTGGTGGGCTTCAAACGATTTGAGTGGGATGTGGGGAATAGGGGGTGAAATTGCTCAAGTACTTGATTCAGTTACTTTCTCCCTCAACCTCCGGGCCCATTCATACCTCCCCAGCACTTGATGCTGTTGGTGTTTGTGTGGGTCATTGTTCCCTTTTAGAAAGTAATGCAGTTAGGGTTGGTTTGCTAGAGAGAGAAATCGACTGAGAGAGATCCTTAATTGACAGTACGCATCACTAAATTTACTCTAATGTATGTACACGTGCCTTGTCACGTATACTGTAGCTGTAGCTGTTATCGTATGGTTAAGTTGGTGACGCTGAGGCTCTCTCACTCATTCAATATACTGTAAAACCCCATTAGACAAAGACCCAGTTGTCCAGAACTCAGTATATTCTGAGCGCCATTTTCGGAAAACGCGAGGAAAAGAACAACAAATTACATCAAATTAAATATGTACTTTACTGATAACAAAGTCTAAGTTAGAAGAAGAGAATTGTGAGAAACTAATGATAATAAATGCTAAGTATTTAAATTATTGAATTTAAGAAGATTTTTTTTATAGATGAATGTAAATTTTATAAAACTCATTCAACTGTAATTTAAAATTTGTGAAAATACTCCCGTCTCCACCTAGACTCTTCCGTATTCTCCAGAATAATCCGAATTCTTGCAAATCCTAACAAGTTTCGAGCTTAGTTAGGATCAACTATATATAAAAAAATATATACACTTTGTATACACGTAGCTAAAGAAATAGTTAGAATTCGCAGACTTTTGATAAAATTACTAAATCACAAAGTTGCATCCCACTGATTTTTTTTTTTGCACCTGATCTTACTACTTATCCAGGATATTCACATTTAATTACGCTATTACAATATAGATGAATAGAAGAACTGGACTCAAATTTGTATAGAGGAAGAAACCATTTAAGATTAAACACGTTCAGACACCCGGTCAAGATTCGAGTCCCGGACTGCTCAGCAGCGTGATATCCAGTCGCGACGAGCCCAATGCTCAGCCCGCGTCACCACCGACATGAGTTTCACTGATATTGGAGAGTGGAATTGTTGCCAACCAAATAGTTAGATGTAATGGCTTATTCATTTGTATTGTATGGAGACAGAGACGTAAAATTAAATTTGGAAGACCCGCTTCGGGTGGTCGCATGGTCTAAGGCGCTATTCTCGCAGTATACTAGACTGCCGTTGACGGGGAGAACGAGGTTCGAATCTCAGTTGGGTTTACTGAGGTGGTTTTTTCCAAAATGGTTTTCAACTATCCCTCCACGCAAGTGCGGGTACTTCCTCTAAATAAAACCTTCTTCATCCATAAAACTACTAGTGTAACTAGTACATAGGCATATAGCCCGAACGGGTAGTAATATGCAGTGCTAAAACAACAATTGGAAGTGTTTGTTCGATTGATTATAATTTTTTAATACCTAGCTTATTTTTTGTATAACGAAAGCCTGTTTCTGGCCATTTGAGAAGGTATCTGGGGTTTCTCCCTCCCTCAAAAAGATTTATCTCTTTCTTTCAAGGACTCGCGTTATTTTTTTCAGGGTTTTTACAGTTAATCGAAAAAGTTCTAGTATTTCTTTATATATATATATATACTTATATAGATACAAAATGAAACGCAATATTTTTCTTCCCGTCTCACAAGAAAAGGGTGAGAATGTCAGAAAACGCCAAAAAATATAATGATTGTATAAAAAAAATCTTCACTGTTCCCCTTTCGCACAGATTTCTTTGTTTCTTCACATTCCAACCATAATTTTTTATTACAAAAATAATATATATATTTCAACCCCTTATACCTGCAATTTTTTGGCACAACCCTTGAGGTTTTGAAAACCGCTATTTTCTCTCTTTTTGTGGCGAAACCGACCCACCCCTTCATCTAACATAACGCAGAGGACTTTAACCCCATCAGTCACAAAACAAGATTCTTAGGACCCTTCTCAAAATATAACATCTATTCACCCCCTCCCCTTACAAACCTTTACATAGCTCCATACACCCCATTAATAACAAAATGGGATAAAATCACCCTTTTTTTTACTTCGAATCAATTATAAAAAAGAAAAAGATATGGTTAGGCCGGTATTACACTGTCATAATTCTTTTGTGCAGTAAAAATATTATTTTTAAAAAAATATATGGAGGATACAGGGGGAAAAGGTGGAAAGTCGAATTGTATCTCAAATTGATATAGTGCTGCTATCATGCACTATATATCATGCTAGACAATCATGATACCTTTCTAATGCACTTTAGATTATGGCTATGATATGTGCCTGTCATATTAAATTTTAAAAAAGCATTTTCTGGGGTCCTTAGAGGTTTTATATATAAAAGTGGTGTGTAATATGAACTTCCCGCTTTTCTCCTGTAACCTTCTTTCATATGTTAAAATAGTTTACAACATATTTAATAGAATGTGTGTCACATCACACTTTATTCAAAGTGTGTACAATTAACTTTATGTGATTACAAAGATTGACGCCAATAACATAAAAAATATTTAGGAAATTTTGGTCACCAAAGCTGCTCCATTAATTAAAAGAAAGAAAAGCACCTGTTCTCTAGCCTATGTGTGGGGCTTGGGCCTTCAGTTTGGATGGTTACATTTTCAACTTCTTTGAATGCATGGATATATTTTCATAATATTAGTATCTTCATTTTTATAATTTATAAACTTAATATATGCAAATAGCAATGGAAGCTATCTATTAAACAGATGTACATATGAGAAAAGGGTATGGTGTTCTTAAAAGATAAATCTTCATATGTTAATTTCGTAAGCCAACACTTTCCGTTTTCGTGCTTTCTCTTCTCGCCCTGTCTCCACCACTGCAGAAAATAAAACACACACTTCCTTGTCACTACTCACCACTGTCTCCACGAATACTGCTAAAACTGTACATAAAGACTGGAATACTGGGGCAAAATGCAGGTATCATAACACTTGGAACACAACGCATTTTCTATTGTGGAATGTTAATTAATCCATTCTTATATCAAATTCAATCAAGCTTAGCTAATTACATTATTTTATAAATAAATCACATTATAAAATGTAAAATCTATTAAATCTATCTAAGCTCCTTCTTTAAAATAAGCGGAGAATTGCTAACAAAACATTAATGGTGAATTTTACATAGACTTCACACTCTATGTTTTATGGAATTCACGTCCACGCATGCGCATTCCTCTGTGACGTCATTGAAAGCTGCTCCTAGAGATAGTGCCCCAAACTAGTTTACAGGATCAGCTGGTCCTATAGGATTGCCCACCACATGGGCACAGCACCGACCTCAACAAATCCCATACTTTTTTTTCAAAGTAGTTCTGACCTGCTCCACTCCACTCCACTCCGCTATACCGCCCAAATGAATTCATTTTAATTTTACATGCATTTTGTTTGGGGGTCATTTTGATCCGCTCCACTCTGCCCCAACGACCTAGTGGACGCTCATCTTAAATAGCAGTCCACAGTCCAGTTTAAAGGAAAGTCATAAATCCATCAGTTCGTCAGTTTTGACTGATCAGTTTACCATTCTTGCATACAAGTGTCATTTCCAACTTACTGTATGTGGGGCCCTTGAGTTAAATGTTTTATAAAAGAATTGTAATATATATTTTTTAATAAAATATCTTTGATGGATCATCAACGTTATTATTATTAGGTGTTCTGTTTTATGACAGGTCCATTCCTTTAGTCAGTGAAACTTAGACCTCCAATGCACCCTTTCTTCTGCCTCTTCCTCCAGCTCCCAGAATTTTCTTCTTCCTTCAAGTTATATAGTATTTGAATCCTCCTTCTTTCTAAGATACTCTTTCTCTCAACCTCTTCTTCTATGACGTCGTGCAGAAGACAGTTCCTCCTAATGATATGTCTGATCCAGTTTGCTTTGCACCGAAGAATCACATTCAAATGGTTCTATTCTCCCCCACCCTTATTAGGACTTGTTCATTTGTCACCCTGTCTGTCAATCTGATCTTCTCAAGTCTTCTCCAGCACCACATTTAAAAGCTCTTCAAGTAATTTATTTTCCATCTTCCTAAGAGTCCAAGTTTCTCCTTCATACAGTGCGATGCTCCATTTTTGTTGAAGCATTTTTGTAAAATAAGTGTGACAGTGTAATACCGCCCCAAGAAAGAAGTCAGGTAGACATAATATATCAGAGAGAGAGAAAGAGATACGTAAGAGGAGGATGGGATGGGTTGACACGTTTCCTTATAAGTGAGGTCAGTGAAATCTTCAAGGTCGCAATCGAGAAAGGTAAACATAAGCACAAAGCCCTTTCCACGCGCGGCTTCGTTTCTTGATCCTAAACGCTCTCGGCACATTTTGTTGTTGATTAGTGAAGGTGGTTGCTCCTGAAGGAATTGAACTGTCCTCGAGTTGATACATTCTCACAGATCAGATCATAAAACAACAACGTAATAACGTTGCAAAGTTGTGGACTCGTTAAATAAATATATATATTAGTTCATACAAAATTTAGGCTGGGTGTGTTTTGGGCGGTGGTGAGCTGAGCACTTTTTAGGTGAAAAATTTGTGGATTGGCATTGTCAATTCGATTAGAAAGAAATTGTAAACAGATGAATTGGGCACCGTCGACACGACTAAAAGGACTTGTAAACAGGTGGATTTGGCACTGTAGATTCAATTAGAAGGACTTGTAAACAGGTGGATTGGGCACCGTCGACACGACTAAAAGGACTTGTAAACAGGTGGATTTGGCACTGTAGTTTCAATTAGAAGGACTTGTAAACAGGTGGATTTGGCACTGTAGATTCAATTAGAAGGACTTGTAAACAGGTGGATTTGGCACTGTAGATTCCACTAGAAATAATAAAAATGTAAACAGGTGGATTGGGCACCGTCGAATCAATTGGAAGTAATTGTAAACACGGGGAAAGGAAGGGAAGAAGGGATAATATTTTGCACATGATGATTGTTTATTTATCATTTTACTTTTTCTAGGCCTCTTGGAGAGAGAAGTATTGTGATCGTCAAAAATATTAAACTCGAAATGTTGATAAATGTTGACGTTTCATGACTCTGAAACTAAAGAAGTGATTTTCACGATTCCGTTTGTATGTCTGTCTGTATATTTCAGTTTGTATTTTGGACTAAAACCTAAACCATTTTACCGATTAGGCTAAGACTTGGTATCTAGGGTTTTCATATGGTTTCCCCAAAGAGTTTTTGTAATTAGATATTTAGCTCTAAAATTAAGAATAGTTTACGAAGGAAAAAGAGTTAGAATCGATTTACTCAAAATACAGTATAACGATTTTTATTAAATTTAGTGTCCAGGCTTTGTTTAGCATTACAAACAAAATTACATCTATTGTTTTCTCATGAAAATTAATTTAAGGGCATTTAAAATACACAGAGATTTCTAACTTCGATCATATCTTCGCAAATATTTGAGATATGAAATAACTTATTTTAAGTTGTAGTATTATTAAAGATAAACATATTTTAGTTTGGAATATATTTTTATAAAATCCATGGTTTCTGAGTTGAGTTTTTATATGGAAACATATTATATTTTTTACTGGGCACTTTAGAAATATTAAATTGATTGTTATACTTTTTGGTAAACAGAGATATTCATTTTTCCTCAATGTGTTTATATCAGTGTGTATTATTTCATTTACGCCATTTGGAGGAGTGTTTCCACAACATTGTATGTACATTATTTCTTTTCATAAATGTTACAAATTTTTAAATAACGTCTCTATTTTAAGATAGAAAGAAAAAGTGAGCCCAGAGCGGTGTACCGTACCATTTTTTTGTCTGGTATTTTTTCAGCCTACAATTATTTTGCCACACAGTGGGTGGGTTTGGTTTATTTATATTTTTATATTATAAAGGATACGGCTGAGGAATGAATTTTTTAAGTCTCACATAAGACGCATCTAACCATATGATTTTTGTACATAAATATTTGACTTTTCGTCATAAAAAAACTTAAATTTCTGTTTAAAAATTCTTAAAAGTTGGTCCTAAAAATGGTTTTATAATACTGGGAAATCAAAAAACTAACTTTTTTGAAAAATATATAATACTTACATTTAAAAAATAATTTCAGTGTAAAAAACTTTTATTACTGCAAACACTTTAAATGTATACTTTTTACAGGCCTACAAAATAAGGTATGGTCTACATCAAATATTTACATGGTTTATAATTAATAATATCAATGTATACCTTAGTTACCGTAATGACCCAAAAATAAGCAGCCCCAGAATATAAGCCGTGCCCTAATATTGCTTTAACTTTGAAAAGAAAAAATATTCATGTCTGAAAAGGAATGATTTAGATTTCCAAATGTTCATATTACTAATTTCTTACTTTTTTATTACTAAGTATTAATCATTGCTGATGGATACCGTACTTTTTAAATCAGGAGCTACAATGTGTATTTTATTATTAATTAATAGATATATTTCATTCTTACTTAAAAAGTGAGGTAAGTAGGCTATTAAAGACTTTTATTTTTCTTCAGCCTTGCACACAATTTAGATTATAAACTATTTATATGCGACTACAAACTGAATTTAACCTATAAACATTAATTTCGTTTTAAAATATGAGTATTATTAATAATTTATGAGAATATTTTAATTTCATCGATAAATATCTTTATAGTTTTATTTAGTGAACTCAAAAAAATTAATAATATCTATTTAGGCTTGAAACAAATTTGGTCTCGATTTAAATGAATTTTTAAAATATATCGTGAAAAACCTGTTCATGAAAAATTGGTGTCCCTATCTATACCTCTTTTACGGTAGGGGAGTAGGTAAAGTATCAGCTAGTAAAAGTTACTAGATCTACTCTCATGATTCTATCCGCCAATCAATATGATCTGTTGGGTTGTGATTACTTTTGGCAGTTAAAACTTTAGTTATCAACAAGGTGACCTGGTGGTCTAGGGGTAAGGTGTCAGACTTCTGTGCTCGGAGTGCGGGGTTCAATCCTTGGTCCCGGCACCGATTTATCTGATTACCAAACTCTTCCTTCACCTCTGACAAGACGTGTATTAATCACAACTTGTGAATGTGGGAAATGCCAGGCCTCCACCGTGGTTCGGATTCAACGTTAAACTGTAGGTCCTTTATTTCATCTCACAATCACTCTATCATTACACATTAGCTTAAGTACGTACAACCCGAACGGGTAGTAAGACGCAATAATAATAATAGCAACCAACAATTTGTTTTTAGTAATTATGTTTTTCTTTTAACCATTTTTACATTTTCTGATAGTTTTGAGTCACCACCGCTCCTTTGGCTATTGGACGGAACATAAGGCCTTCCTCGTCTTGGTGTCCGTCACCGTACCAAGCTATCTGAGGCCACGGCCGGTTACTACCGTAACCAGATTCGGGTTGAGCTCCACGGACCAAATCTGATTGGATATTCCCCCCTGAAGGTGACCGATCAGCTTGTTTACTCCACGCAGTAGTAAACAAATAACCACCAAACAACGAGTTCTTTCAATGGCGAAAATATTCAAGGTCAAAAGAAAGGAAGTTTTTTAATTGATATAGTTTGAGTCTTTTAAAGATCAACTTCTTAAACTTTCAATGAATGTCAACACACAGGCTACAAATCATTGTAATTACGTCAAAGCCTGAATGGAGTGAACATTTCAACAAGTTTACATTAACTAATTGAAATTTCACTTTAAAAAACTACAATCTTGTATCGTATACTTGGCAGCATAACAGTCCTCCAGAGTAGCAGATTGCTGTGTTATCTGATACTATTGGTCGCTCATATGTAACTGACGATTCCCACACGTCCATCACAGACTCTGCCTTTAACTATAAGTGAATAATTACCCTGGGCATGGGATGGAACTTGGATAGCTCAGTAGTAGAACATTGGTGTGCAAGGCCAAAGGCCCTGGGATAGATTCCCTTGCTCAGGTGTCATATTTTAACGAATATCAATTAGTCTATTATTCTCTAACACCGCGTTTTACTACCCATTCGGGTTTATGTCTAGTATACGTTAATTTAAATTTAAATTAATTCCCAAACTTCACCTGTTGGTGATAATTGAAATATTTACCTGATGGAATCTGGATGAATTAAAATAATAATCCCATTGAATATAATATTTATTTAAACTTTGGTTGGTCAACATAATAAACTTTGGACAAATATCATCAACCAGTTTAAAAAAAACTAAAATAAACAAGACTATGTTCAACTACGAACAGTATATCATTTAACACGGCGAATGAGTTTAAATATTTAGGAACTACCTGAACTACAAATATGAGGAAAAGAATACAGTCGGTAAGTGCATGCATCTACTCTGTCAGTAAGTTGTTAACATCTCGAACGCTGTCAAGGAATGTAAAACTCAAAATATACAAAACAATAATTTTACCGGTTGCTATCTATGGGTGGGAAACATAGTCTATTACCTTAAATTACGAACATAAATTTAGGGTATTCGAAAACGAGGTTTTTAGGAAGATATTTGGTCCATAAAGAGATGAAGATATTGAGGTGTTGAGAAGGTTACATGGTGTAATACCCTGTATTCATCAAAAAACGTTGTTAGGATATTGGGAAGAACTAGACGCTAATGGAAGGATAAAATTAAAATGGACATGCAAGAGATAGGATGTAATGAGGTGGACTGGATAGAACTAACACAAGATACAGATAAGGTGTAATGAGGCGGATTCTATAAAACTATCTCAAGATATAGATAGGGTGTAATGAGGCGGATTCTATAGAACTAGCTCAAGATAGGGATAGAGTTTAATGATGTGTGTGGATAAAGCCAGCTCAAGATAGGTATAGGCGATGTACTTTTGTAGGTGTGGCAATGAACTTTAGAGCTCATAATGCCATGGAGTAAGTAAGTAAGAAAGTAAATGAATATGTGGAAGAGGCATTTTAATAAAAATGTGACGTTTGACCGGTTCTTGAACCATACATTTACAATACTCTGCCTTGCAGACCTTGAGGTGGGGGTTTTCGTGTAGTCAAACAAGGCACGTAATCTCAGCCCTTGACGTAGGTACCAAGGCCGTAGTTATATCAGTGGTACGAGGTGTCCAAGATATAACACCCCCCCCCCCTCGCCTCCCCATCTAAACCAAAGCCCTGGTCGAATTTCTTTAAGCTCATCATAGACTGGAAAATAATAATGCAATCTCCACCCATGGAAATTCATGTTTTGCTCTGATTACCAAGCCCTTCCTTCACCTCTGACAAGACATCTTGTGAATGTGAGGAATGCCAGGCCTCCACCGTGGTTCGGATTCCACGTTAAACTGTAGGTCCTTCATTTCATCTCACAATCACCCTACCATTACACATTAGCGTAAGTGCGTATAACCCGAACGGGTAGTAAGACGCGGTGCTAATAATAATAATAATAATAATGTTTTGCTCACTATTATGTTTAACGCAATGGTTACTAAGAATTTAAACCAAAGAGTAGGAATACGAAGGTTTGTTTTTAATGGAAGTTCACCCACATTAGGCTTGAAAGGTTGTGAGAAAACCAAAGAGATGAATAATAGGTTTAAAAAAAACCCATCCCAGCTAGGGAATAAACCTCACTCTACGTGTCAACAGAGACCAAGCTTTAGTCATGTGGATCAAATGTTCAAATCCCGATTGTGTATGATGAGGTTAGTTTCTCCTTAAAAGATTTTCCACTATCCTTTCCCGCAAATGAGGATACACTTCCTTCTAAATCAACCTTCACATTATCGTGATTAGTACATATAGAATACATTCACCAGCCGAGTTCATTTGGTGACAGCTCCAAAAGTTACTAGCAATAGTCTCTAATATATCTCTACGACAACATGATTACTAATCCCTTCCTTCACCTCTGACAAGACATCTTGTGAATGTGAGGAATGCCAGGCCTCCACCGTGGTTCGGATTCCACGTTAAACTGTAGGTCCTTCATTTCATCTCACAATCACCCTACCATTACACATTAGCGTAAGTGCNCGAACGGGTAGTAAGACGCGGTGCTAATAATAATAATAATAATAATAATAATAATAATAATAATAATAATAATAATAATCTACGACAACAGCTGACGTCTGTCACTTTGGACAGCTGTAATGAAAATATATGATAATGTAGGAATGTGATAGTTAACCACAGTACTTTAGGTCAATATTATTTATTTGTGGTTGGGCACAAAGCTTATCTATCGTTTTGTTCCACTTTAAAAATATATTATTCACTAAACACTCACAAAAGTTCTAACAAATATTGCTTCAAAATGGCGACTGACAAATTTAAATCATCTGTGATTGATCATGATGCAAACAAGTTCTTCACAATGGTGTAGCCACGCAGTAGATAAAAATATTTTATTCAGTTAAATATCTTGAAACAGGATAAAATAATCATAAAATAATGTATTATATATATATATATATATATATATGTCAAGTATTTTTTCTTCTACAAGTAAATACGATACCTTTATTAAAAGGTATTAATGTATGCACTATATTACATATCATAGATAACATTAAAAAAACTAAAATTAAGTACTTTTAATCATGTTTAAAATATTGTTTCGGATTGGATAACAAGAAATTATGATCAAATGCCTAAACATATGATTTTTAACTGTCATTCAGGTAAAAAGCTATGGTGAACAAACTACGTATCATCCGAACGGGTAATGAGGCGTGGTGCAAAAAACAAAAATAAAAAACTTTAACCAAATAATATAATATTAATATTTTGCCAAATATCTTCAATGAGTGTAACTGACTCAGCGTACGAGTTCACCAATCAGAACAATTTATAGACCACACCGAAACGTTTCGCAAAGGCAAGGGCGTTGAACGGAAAATCGGGCAGTAACTTATCATAATCAGATTACTACCTGCTTACTATTCCAAGACCTGTTTTCTAACCCACTTGTTCTACAGATCGTAAGTAGTAGGTGGGTGGAGGAAGAATGGGGGGGTGGGGGGAGGAGAACGGTGTGGTTTGCCATTTTCCTTCCAAATAACAGGGATTACATCTGAGAATTAATTTCCGTAGCGGGGAGCCACGATAACATTTTATTTGTTTCTCTAAGTGAGAGCACGTGGTATAATGAAAACTTCGGAACCGGTTTTTGCAAACTTGCGCATTTTTTCTCCCTGTTCAAGAAGAGTAGGCTATACCAACATTTGGCCCATTCGTACAGATGTGTAAACAGGTCTGGTGAAACTGAGGGTCTAATATATGTATTCACATAGGCCGGAGGATTCTGAGGGGGTCGGCAAAAAGAAATATGCCCAATATGTGGTATGACTACCAGTGAAAGATCGTGCACAGACAGAACCACAATGATACTACAATTTTACTATGGGAAATATGATTGTCCTGATTGTCAGACAAGGCGCTTTTAGTGTCAAAACGAATATATACATACATAGGGTGAGTCGCAAGCAATTAGACGATCTATGCTGAGGAACGTGATGAACAGATGCTTAGGTTTGTCTGATGTCAGTTGGAGCTCACCTGAGTGACATTATCTTTATAAAGTTAAAAAAGAGTAGTATGTAGTTTGCTTTTAATTAGCTAGTGAATATTTACTTTTCAATTAAAGTGTTGGTTTTAAAGTTGCTAACTGTCTAATTGTTTTGGCCACACTGTGAATATATAGACATAGGTACTTTCTTCTAGCACTAATTTGTCTTAATGCCCGTTCGGGTTATACGCATATGTACTAGTTAAGTTAATGTTCTAGGGATGTGGTAGGTTGAATTTAAAGAAAGTGTATCAACATTTGTGTGAAAAGAGAGTTAAAATATGTATTAATACAAAAAATCAGTACACCCAACAAGGATTTGAACCCTAATCCCCCCGTCATCGGCAGTCCAGTTTATTGTGAGAAAGCCTAGGCGTGTAAAATTTGTTTTACAACAGAAGCCACATTGAAAAATGGAAGATACTGAGGAAGCCACTTTTCAATTTTTGCAGTGTTTTCCTTTTCTTAAATAAGATGAATTCTAACTATTATTACAAAAATAAAAGATTAGGACCCTATTTAAAACAATAAAAACATCTTATACTTTCTATCAGAAATTTGGGAGCCTTTTATCAACAACGTTGGTGTTATGGTCGAGCCTTAAATCTTCTGCCCTATTACCTTTCATAATAGTTGTCGAATGTGTGTCAGTCTGTCTAGACATTTAGGTTCCTTTTCGTGTGAGAAAACATATGTGTGTGCCGCTAAACATTGTACATTATTGGATGTGCAAATTCAACAACTTTTGGCGATTGACTCTTGTCGAAGAAAAAATATGAATTTGATACATAGGTTATGCCAAATATTTCAATACAAAGTTTTTATATTTCTACCTTGTTTATAATAAGAAGTATAAGGCCGTATCGTGTCTTGGTTCACTATAAGGACCCCACAAAATCAGCAATATGGCCGCAAGTTTAACATGTCTACTATAAAAGGTGGGAATGTAGGAGACGCGAAAAAAGGTAAAGGTTTATGCAGTTTTTATATCAAAATAATTCTTTTTTTACCAATATAAATCAAATATTTCTCCATTAGAAACTCAGTTTTTAATTTCCTTCACATGGTGATATTAACAGTTGTTTAATATCTGTGAAGCGTGCCCTGGAATTTAATGATAAATTTTCCTCTTCATTTAAAAAGTTTCTCATCTAATGTTGCTATGATCATGACAGGTATTCAACAACTGTTGATATCACCACGTGAATAAAATTTAACTATGTTTCTAATGGATCAATTTTTTAGTTTACTTTGACCAAAAATATGTTTTACTATAAAGACTGCTAAAGCATTGACCTTTTATTGCGTCCCCTACACTCCTATCTTAACTCGAAACCATTATTTAGTTTATGAACTAGACTGCGTCATTCAGCGCCAATGTGTTGGTGTTGCAACAAGACGTCATATCAGGTACATGCGCACTTGCAGTCTCAAGGTTGAGAGGATGTCAACGTTGACTTGAACCCGAAGATGATGATTAGCAGGTACTTGTTGAGAACTCACTGGTTCTGGGTATTGTTTATTTTTGTAGCCTGAAAAAAGATCGGACGATTTTTTTAAACCATCACCGACCAAATAAATAAAAACTGGCTTTGCCAATCCATGGGAAGCAACATATTCGGATGAACTAGTGATTTTTAACCCTTGGGTACGCGTCATATTTATTATATAGGGAATGGAATTTTTTCTATTTTGGAAACTCTTCAATTATTCTTTTTTTTAAAAAGTCATCTTTAAATGGAATAAATATACTCAAGATAGCCCACACCTCAATTATGTTAACACCTTAACATTAACTAAGAGTTTCAAAAAAGGAGTAAAATTGATTTCAGTTGGGGTTTTTTCTCTCACTTTTCAACTACAGAGCCTTGTAGTTGAATGTGTCACTAACCTTGGGTGATTTATGTATAACAGATAATGTTAACAGTACTTCAATATTATAATCAAAGAACCAACGAATATATTCACTTCCTTTGGGATTCAATGACCTGAACATTTTATCGATAGATTTTCAACTTCAATTGCCATTATTTTTTTGTTTTAGTATTGTTTTGAAATCTATCCTTTCTTCCTATCTACTTGTTCCTAAATGCACTATTTTATGGCTTATATTTGCATTAGTCTTTAAGTAGTGACCGCCCTACTTCAGCCTCTTCACCAAATATGTAGCCACCATTGCCTTTCTTTATCTATGGTGAATGCACGTGTTGAACCTCCAGTTGAACCAGCTATGCTTACACACTAACTTAATCTATAAAAGCAACACAATATCCATCCAACTATGTAGTCAGGAAATGTATAAGTGTAATAGGACAAACATAAACATTTTAAACTCTTAAGTAGCTTTTATCCTCGAATCAGGGTGCCCTATAACTTTATTTGTCTCTCTTTGCCATTTAAGTGGCCGAGATTTGGAGGTCAACCAACCTTACATTCTAGTTGAACAGCTTGTAATTACTATTTTGGGAGATTTGTTGACTCCCTAAATTTGACCAGACTATAGAAAAGGGATGAGTAGAGAAACGTCACTATAACGTTCGCAAGTAGAACTACATCACTAGCGCTCGTAGCGTTAGTGCCACGAACTAAAAGATTAGAAGTGGGACTTCACACTTGGAACACGACGCATTTTCTATTGTGGAATGTTAATTGATCAATTCTTATATCAAATTCAATCAAATGTAACTAGATTCATTAATTTATAAATAAACCACGTTATAAAATGTAAAATATATACACTCTAGCTGAACTATGTCTTTAAAATAAACGACAAATTGCTAACAAAACAGTAATGACGAGTTTTACGCCGCAGACTTCACACTTTTATTAAATGGAATTCACGTCAACGCATGCGCACCCCTCTGCGACGTCATCGCAAGCTGCTCCTAGCGATAGTGCCCCAAACTAGTTTACGGGATTATCTAGTCCTATAAGAGTGTGTGTCCCCCCCCCAAGGACTAGACTTAGTTATGAAGAACGGGTAACTACCATTCAAACAAATAAAAAGCATTACCAACATGGAAGTACCCTTTACCCTTGGACGCTGTCATATTTTCTGTTTCCTCTTCAAAAATTACTTCCGGCGTGTCTTAACGTCCTCAGACGAAATAGTTGACCCCTGAGATAAATACATACCAGTTATTATCCAAAAAGGAGCTTCTTGATTAATAGTCAATCGTGCTATCTGAGCGGTCTACGTGTTTCGAGGGCACTAATGTTGCGCTAAGCACCCTCCATTGGGGAAGGTCAGTGCCCCCTAGGAGGGGGAGGGGTGAATATCTTATGTTATTTACAACTTCTTAATCTCGGAAATACGCGCGTCAGAATGTCTGGCTCGGCTGGTCGGTCTTCCCCAGCTATTGCTCACACACAAACCGGTAATATAAATGGTACGACACAATCGCACAAACTTTCAAAGAAACTTTTCAAAAATAGGCGTTTTAGAAAGCTACCCTTAAATAAGTTTTCCTCATAAAACAAACACATTCATCTTGTTAATTACAATAATCACTCTTTATATATAAATTTTAAATCAAATTGTTCAAATAAATTTAATCAAACTCAAATTATCAAAATTCAAATATTTTAAAATAGCCTACAATTCTTAGTTGTTTGTAAAAATAAGAACCTATTATTCGCATTCCTCCTTTTAATTCAATCTTCAAGGTCAATTTCAAAATATTCAAATTTTCTATAAGTTGTTATTAGTAAACTTCCCTTAGATTAAATTATTTTAATAAATTAAGATACATTAATATTGATATGTAAAATATTCTCCTGATACCAATTTTGAACTAAATCGTTAAAGCTATTTATAAAGTATTTCAAGTTTTTTGAAAAATCAATCATCAGTGAACTATCCTTAACGAATTTTTATCCAAAAATCAATTAAATAGTGCTTTTTTCATGTCAAACAAATTTTATATACGCATTTTAAACAGAATTGTTAGAGTTATTTTCGAAAAATATGTAAATAAAAAATTGACTCATCAGTAAACTACCCTTAATTGAAGGGCTAAGTAAAAGCGACAATTTTATGGCATTGCTATATAACATCTAAACATGGAGTTTGAACAAAATCCATCAAACCATTTTGGATCCATGGCTAGATACAAACAGACAGACAGAATTGTAAATTCCCCTTTTTTGGGGTTCGTATTCATATAGAACGTAAAAATTTGTATTAATTTTGAGATCAATTCTTTTCACGATCACATTACTTTCGCTTTATATGGGTAAGTAAAAATACCGCTAGAATAGGACAGAAACTCTCCTTCACACGTTTTAGTTTAAGGCAGGGGGCGAGTAAGGAAAAGGGGACACGTCTCCCCCTATAATCTGTCTATCTATCTACCGCAAGCAGAGGTATGAAATTTTGATAAATTAGTAACTCCTGTACATAAAAGTGTGCGCCTCAAAGACAATTTTTTTTTGTTCCACGTCTTACTAAGACTTCAGGCTATACGCTTATGCACAAATTATGATAATTTGTTAGGGATGAGGAAGGCTATTTTTAGAGGAAGTGTAGCTAAATTTGAGTGGGAAAAGAAAGGGGTAACCTTCTTTGGCATTCTGGTTAAGTTTATGCATTCTTGTTTCAGAATAAGGTTTTTAAATGCGTAAAAGATATAGTAGTACTAAATAAACCAATTATATTAAAATACAATAAAACATATTAAGAAAAACAAGTTCCGTGATATAGTTGCATAGTATACGCTTATTTATTCACACATTAAATAACATAATGACAAATTTAAAATATAGGCAAGATCAAGTTTTGTTGCTGTTGACATTTCAGTAATAATAATACTATAGGCACATTTAAATCATCCTTTGCCTAGTAGCGGAAATAGTAGCCCGTACTAATACACCGTTGCTCAAGGAACACCCAAATGTACAGTACATAATAATCGTACATCCTTTCCGTGAAGTTTCTTTCCATGTTCCGATTGTATGAGGTGATGGTGATAGTGAGTGAGTACGAGGGTGTGTAACCAGTGGAAACACTTAAACTTAACTTACCGAACCCTAGTGACCTTTGGGACAATTCCCCTTACGGGAAAAATATCCAAGGTACCAGTCGGGAATCGAACCCAAGACCCCTAGACTCGTAGCTAGGTGCATTTAACACTGTACCATGGTTCCGGTAATCTATTGATAATATCTTTCCAACGTGACAACTGAAGAGCACATAGCTTGCTGTACAAATAAAACTGAAAATTTTCATAGTACGTTTTATAGATGTAAAATAAAAGGAGTTCTTTCATATCGAGATCTGGCTGTACATACGGTGGCTTGTGATAAAGTTCCTTAAGAGATCATTTCCAGGAGACTTTTTTTAACATTAAAGCCATCTTGACGTAATTTAAAGATTTAAACTCTGAGGCGATGCTTGGAAGAACGAAGCAGGAATTTATTTTGTAATGTTGTCGGCGCATGGAGAACATATTTGGTATTTTATTGTGCTTAGAATATCTAATTAAAAAAACAAAGTAACTCGATTAAAAATCCAAAACAAAAACACAATTTTAAATGATGCAAAAACAAATAATAATTATTAAGAATGTATGTTTTGAAAATTTATAAGGTAAAAACAATGTTTACTATGACTTTAATTCATAGTATAAAGTAAAATTACTTTAGTACATTCATTACTGTTTTCCAGCCTGTGACAGTTTTTATTCAAGCCATATAAGTTCCACTACCGGCTTGATAGGCCTGTCGTAGCCTCATATGCCTTATAATATATCTTAAGACTATGACAGGCACAACATCCAGTCCCCATCCGTCAATTTATCGATGTGAAAGAGTAAACCCATATTTCTTCAATGATAAATTTTTCGGCCGTGCTGGGAATCGAGCCCGGGATCCTCACTTCAGTAGGCAGACAGGATATGGACTGAGCTAGGGTGTTGGATTGAAGGAATATTGCTATTGAGATGTCACATTAAACGGGCCTATAGAGAGAGGAGATATTTTAGGGGTTAAAACTCTAACCCCCTTGGAAATATTATAAATATTGTATTTTGTATCGTCCATTAATGTTAGTAGCTTATCGGTGTCTTATTAAATTGTTAACATCTCCAATATTAGTTATGTTTTCAAACAAATTTTAAATTGCTTCAAGAAGTACTGTATATAATGTTAAAAAAATAATTTGCCTTCTCCTGACAGGTAACTTCACTACGAGCCACCAGATAAAGGATTCTTCCCAGCCTCCCTTGACCACATTAAAGGGGTTGTCTTTGTGAGAGTCAAGGGTGTAGAAAGAGCTAATTTTTCTTGGGAGGGTCCACAGGAAAATGTTAATATAACTTTAACTAGTAAAGGTTTTATACGTTTACATGGTTCCTCCTAAGAAGATAAATCAAATTCCATGGGGGTTTGAACCCCCCACCCTCAAAACGCCTTTTTATCGCCCTTGGTGAGCGTCCAGGTTTGTGATAAAGACTATAAAAAATCCAAACAATAGGTAGAAAAGTAAAATAACAAAAGAGTATATATTACTCGGTGTATACCTAGCTCAGCTTTTAGCCTACCCCTTAAGGGAACGGCGTGATTTTTATATATATATATTCCACCGTGTATATAAACATATATATATATATATATATATGTATGTATATATATATATTCCACCGTGTATATAAACATATATATAATATATGTATATGGCATGATTATATATAAAATCACGCCATATATATATATAATCTCACTGTATATATACTCATTATAGACACATTATTTTTAATAAATAACGAATCGATGAACTCGGGACTCAAAATAAATTTTAATGAGTAGTTGAAATATTTAGTTTAATCATGAGTATCTAGTAACATTTGAAATATCCATTAAGTATTTTTTTCCACTCTTATTGACGTCATAGAATTCTTTCAACTTTTTTTTTTACAAGTGAACAACAACAAAACAGAGCAAAACAAGCTTGAACATAAACCCGACGATTTTAGTTTAAAATTTTACTTATATGGGAGTTTTCAATGAAAAACGAAGATGTAAAAAAAAAGTCCTAGTAGATATAGTGATGGTGTATAAACCTCCTTGAGTGGCGTCAAACATTGTGTTCGTCATTTTCTTCGAGTATAAAACTAGTTTTGTTATTTAGAAATGTCAACGACCTAATTCTTTTATTTCATTTCAAGTTTTTTTTTTT
>CABFOW010000049.1:109286-119952 GCA_902141385.1 Timema californicum
AAGCCCTCGACTATTTTTTTTTCATGCTATGACATCATTATTTAGCACAGTGGTATAACCTTGGAGTTGAAGGAAGAGAAAGACATTTGCGAATAAATAAATACAAGTTGTCTGTGAAGTTGAATAGAATAACTGACTGTGCACGATTTACCAGTGATGATAATTTTAACAAAATGTTATTTACTGAATTAAATTAACATTTATTTAAATTGAAAAATCACACCTGGACATGGGAATCTAACCCGAGACCTTTGGCTTAGTACGCCAATTTTATTACCACTGAGCTAACTATCCAGATATCGTCCCGTTTCCAGGGACAGTCTTCATTCACGTTTTAAGGCGGAGTCTGTGATGGACGCGGGGAAATCATCAGCTACAAATGTGTGATCAATAAGATCACGAGCTATCAGATAAAGCAGCCATATATGGCTTGACAGGACTTTATGCTGTCAATAGAGTACAATATTAAAACGTTCGAATGCACATATCATGTTTGATTAAATATACAAGCTTTGTTAATTACGGTAATAGAAGCATCTAAATATCATATTCTTTAAATTGAAAAATGATACTTGCCACACATGCACAGTTGTTAAATTAGCATTGTACTATTGGCAGCATAAACCCCTCCCGAGTCGGATATGGCTGCGTTATCTGATAGCTCATGATATTTATTGCTTTTTAATATTATGTAGCTGATGATTTCCGCACGTCTATCACAGATTCTGCCATAAAATATGTGTGAAGAATGATCCCGAGTACGGAACGATTACTTGATAGCTCAGTGGTAAGATAATTGGCGTACTAAGCTAAAAATCCTGAGCTCGATTCCCATATACAGGTATCATTTTACAATTTAAAGAATGTGATATTTAGATGCGACTATAACAATAATGATCAAATATATAATAGTGTGATATTTAATCCATTAACTTCGATTAACGTTTAAATGAATGAATCATCCAAATAAATACAAATTGTTTTAAAAAAGTTTTTTTTAGCACCACGTCTTATTACCCGTTCAGGTTGTAAACTTGTTTACTAATTACGACAATGTTTACTCTAATGAAGAATATTGAATTTAGAGGAAGTATACCCATATTTTCGTGAAGTTAAAATGGAAAACGACTTAGGAAAAACCACCCTTTGTACACTGGACTGGTTTTTGAACCCCGATCTCCACGTCATCAGCAGTTCAGTCTATTGCGAAAGTGATGTTATGCCTTAAGCCATGTGGCCACCGAAGCCAGTAAAAAAAAAGCAAAGCAAACAAATTGTAGTTAAAATATCCAACCCGTTTTGGTGGGTAGGTGGTACCAAGCGTAAGACTCAACAAGTTTAATTTTCCATTGACAGTAAGGTTATTGTTCGAATCCCACGAGTGTCAACGCCGGGCATTTATTCCTAAGTAGTTTGACACTCTCCCTTAACACAAATTGTGGTACATTTATTCTAAATAGTAAATGTATTCTTCTTATTATATTAAACTTATTAAATGCGGATAGCTTGTACTGGTGGTAAGCAGTGGATAATTTTTTTTAGGTAGATCTGAAAAGTGCTTTACTCCTTACCCAAACTGTTGTAAATCGTGATTTCTTACTCTCTCTCTTTCTCTCTAGATGAATATGCGCACATTTTTTGACAACCTATCCCAATTTTTTTTAAAAAGTGGAACGTTTTAAATCGCTAACAGTCATCACACAAGTGTTACAGGGTACTTATAAAAATCACAATAACAACTATGGGCATTCAAAACTAACAAAGGGCTTAAAGAAAATCATCTATTTAAAATTTGTTTTCTTGCCTGCAAACTTGACCTTGAAAACGAAAAAATAAAATAAATTAGCTGTCATTGCTTACTGAAAAATTCAAGTTAGTAAACTTTAGAATCTCAATATGTTCTTCCGAGAATTCATTTTTTTAACCTTGAATTTTGTTTTGAAACTCAGACCATCTTCGTTCTTTATTCGACAGGATAACATAATATTTGCGAACAGAAGTCGTAATTTAACGAGATAAGTATGCATGCCTTGTGAATAGAGCTGAATCAACATTAAAATGACCTTATCTTTCAGATCTAAAACTAGGAAATCTTTCAACGATTCTTTACTAATCAGAACAACATAATTTAAGAAATGAGTGCTTCCCTTCCTAATGCTTAAGCATTTTATTTTCTTATTATCTTCTATATTAACGACGTCGCCTACTTGAAGATTTATTGTAAAAGTTATTATGCGAAGCGGGACGCATCTTATTAACTTGATGCACCTAAGTAGTCTAAGCACTATCACACTTAGACGCTAATGTACAAAATAAAAAGAAAGGGAAGAAAATTAGCAGTTAACCCTGTTATGTGAGGTATTTTGTTTATCTACTCACAACACTTGCCCAATTCCTCTGACAAGCTTACATAATCACTATACTATTTGCGCATTGAAAATTTTGACTTGCTTTTAAAAATTAAATTTTTCTTGATTCCTATTCTAGATAAACATATGCTACCACGGACATTTTTTAATCTACATCCTGGCAGGAAGACTCCTATGGGACATTTTTGTGACTAGGCTAAATAGTATAATTTGTATAAGATCTATATACGTTTACTAAAAAACTACTTTTAAGATAAAAATAATAATTTTGTGACACTGTAGGAATATTTTCAGAACTATTTAGGAATTTATGGTTTTTGTTTTAACGTTATATCATTAAAACTCGCTGAATAAAATGTGAATTCATTAATCTGTGGAATCCTATTTTTAAGTGTCGTGACATCACTGGTATGCAATGCCCTTAATATACATGAAGCGTTTGTTTGCCTGTCATGAGCAGTGCGTGATATATACCACACGTAGGAGGCTAAAATAATAATAAAAAAATCAAAATCTCCTGTTTACGAATGTGTTTACCTCAAAGCCGGAATTTTAAAGTTCTGATTGGATTTTTTAAAATTGATTAAAAGCCAGGTTTGAAGCAAAGAGGCCACAATAATTAATGCAGGGCTTAAAGGTCATTACTTAAAATATACCTTCCACTTACAGTCAATAAACTAAAAAATATATATATATAGTAGGATTCTGGTAGGAAAACCCTTTCTGAAAACACAAAACGTGTTTTTTGCAACCAGTGTCGATAACATTTTCCCAGATTAATAGTACTATTTATAGGAACTATTAATTTTTTTCTGAATTCTAGAATTTTAAATACCCTTATCGATTCAAAGAATTATATAATTTAAATATTCAAAAGACTCATTCCTAATATACAGGTGTGCCGTTACATGTGTGATTCAATTTAGCAGTGGGCAGCAGATAAAAATAAATGGTACGGAACTCAGCACGGACTTTCTCGCTCTATTGTTTGAAAATGGAGATATTTACTCAAAACTCGTAATATATGTGAAACAAAATAATATACACTAGAATATATATATAGTAGGATTCTGGTAGGAAAACCCTTTCTGAAAACACAAAACGTGTTTTTTGCAACCAGTGTCGATAACATTTTCCCAGATTAATAGTACTATTTATAGGAACTATTAATTTTTTTCTGAATTCTAGAATTTTAAATACCCTTATCGATTCAAAGAATTATATAATTTAAATATTCAAAAGACTCATTCCTAATATACAGGTGTGCCGTTACATGTGTGATTCAATTTAGCAGTGGGCAGCAGATAAAAATAAATGGTACGGAACTCAGCACGGACTTTCTCGCTCTATTGTTTGAAAATGGAGATATTTACTCAAAACTCGTAATATATGTGAAACAAAATAATATACACTAGCAAACCCGGGTATAAAATGCACTATATTTATGTAAAACATTTTTCGAGTCCCGGTTATAAATTTTATAATTTTGTTTCTAAAGAATTAATGTCCTCAATTGTATGTTTAGACCGATAGAAAAAAGATTAATTATGGGTCCACAAGGGTCAACACCTTGTATTAAAATTTCGAATTACGGTTAAAATCTTTGACATTTTATTAGTGTTGCGCATCTTCATGTCACCGCATTGCTATTAAATTCTTCATTTATAGATTTTGACCAATAAAAAAATGTAAATATTGACTATTGAGTCTAAAATGGAAATAGGTCATTGTTGTACAAATATTTTTCCTAAGGCGTTTAAGGAAAATAACATACACTTTTTGAGAGACTTACTTATATTTAATTATTCTATGGCATTGGAGAATTATTGCGATAAAACTTCAGTAGTATCTCTTTACAATTACATCTCACAAGGTTGTATTAATATATTTGTCAATATCTCAGAAACTGTTAGTTTTATAAAAATATATTTCATATACAAGTTTTTTATTTTTAATAGTACTACAATTTTGCAATAATAAGTTATTTAATATCTCAAATCTCCAATTCTGTAAAGTACCCTAAAAGTCATTTTCATGGGAAAATGAAAATAATCAGTTTATTTATAATCTTAATCAACGCCTAGATACATATGTTCGCTTTTCGCTCTTTATTAAACTAATCTTAATTTTTAGTGTAAACATACATACAGACGGCATTGCAAAAACCACTTTTTAGGGTTCGGGGGGTAATGAGACGTCGACATCCATCAACATTTCAGGTTAGATTTTTTTTACAGTCGCAATACTTTACCTTTATTGTTCGAAGTTAAAAATACAAATGTTTGTGTATAGCTTGAAAGTTATCGGTTTTTATAAAAATATGTTTCAAATAAAATATTTGTATTATAAATAGTTGTATTATAAATATATCTACATATCTGTAGTGATAAATAATTTCATATCTAAAATAGAATCGGAGATATGATTTAAAAAAATGTTAAATTACTCATCAGACTGGAGCCCTTAAAGTCATTTTGCCGAACTATTGAGAGTAGCTATTTTGTTTGGAATATTTATAAGTGTTTTGAAATAAAATTGAATCAAAACCGTTAGAGCCGATTTTGATAAAATCGACTTTTTTTCTTTTTGCCCTTAAGTAAACTACCCTTAATTTTTTAGGGCTAGATTTCCAGTTCCAAAAACCCCTCGGGGCAGACCTATGAGAACCCTAGATACCAAGTAATAGCCCGTTCGGTAAAATAGTTTAGGCTCTAGTTGGCGGTACAGACAAACGGACGGACGGAAATGAAAAAAAAAACCTTTTTCGGATTCGGGGGAGTCATGAAACGTGGAGAATTATCAAAATCTCTAGTTCAATTTTGTTGACGATTACAATACTTTCTCTACCTGTAAGATAGCGAGAAAGTAAAAAAAATAAAAAAAAATCTTCTAAACATGACTGTGTCTCATTTGACCTTATTTCTGAGTTATAGTCCTGTTTGTACTTAGTAAAATGGAGCTGCTTAACATTATAGGAAGCGCTCAAAATGGCCACCTTCAGTTTGAATGCAAGCCTGCAGTCGTTGTGTCTTAGAATGCAATACTCTTTCAAACATACATTGCACTGCAAAGTTTGGATTCAGGCTGAAGGTGGCCATTTTGAGCACTTCCTATATTGTTAAACATCTCCACATTACTGGAATACAAACATGACTATGACTTGGAAACAAGGTCAAATGGTACACATGTCTATATTATCTGTTTTAATGGTTTTTGTGTCTCTTGTCCACCGGTGAGGGGGGCCCCACTTGTTATGATGGTGCACCCTGTATAAAAACCTAAAAAAAACCCACATAATCCATTAAAAACACCTAAATGTTTAGTTTTTTTTTTAATTCTCTTGAACTGTCCAAGACCAAAATACGTAGCTGTGCTTTTTGTGGCGTGGGTGGTACATGATTACTGTTTAAGCCTTCACGGTTTGATGGATAAAGCTTCCTGATGCTTCATTGCAAGAAAAAAAAAAGAGCTTAAAAACCACATCGAGAAGAAACATAACAGGTAAATCCTCCCAAACAGGGTTAGTGGAGCTCCAGGGATTCGTGGCTTCCTCAGGTCTACCAACACTCGCCTCCACGTGTCTATCCCCATGGCTGAGTGGTCACAGAGGTTAACTTAAGCTCTGAGGGACCACAGTTCGATCATAGACTAAATATATTGGGATGCAGCGCTTATGTATCGGAGTTCGTTGACCTTGCTAAATAATTAACCCGAAACGCTCGACTTAAAGATGGGGTCGTAGGGAAATTGGGCTAGGTTCCTTATTTTTACCGTTTTTAAAGAAATTTTGTTGTTGTTAAAATAAAGGATTCAAACTTTGGGAAGGGGTAGAAGATCGAAAAATTAGCTATACATGTATTTAGTAGATTATCTTGTTTTCGCGTCCTTTTCGAGCATTAAAAGTGAAATAACACTAAAATATTATGTTTATAAAAAAACTAGGCACAGTATAAGAATTGTACAGCATTAATTCATCATTGAGGAGCCCCTTCATTTGTTCCGAAGGTTTTGCCGTGTTTGGAAGTAATCCGGTAAGAAACATCCAATTAAATATTATGTGTAGCTAATAAAAAAAGACGTTAAGTTATCATTTGACAGACAAATATTAAATAAATTTAAAAATTATTAAGTTAAAACATTGCAATGCTTGTCTCCAAGCTGGAGGCCATCATTTTGAACAAAATAAATCAATTAAATATTGTAATAAATATTTTATTGATTACCTATATTTTGATTATGTTTAGTAGTTTTTGGCCGTTTGCTCAAAAAGGAAGCGAAAACGAGCTAACATCCAAAATATATTTAGAGTTAGTTTTTCTTTCGATCATCCACCACTTTACAAAGTTTGGTTTCTTAATCCGGAAAACCCCCTCTACATTTATACATATTTAGCACCACATCTTATTACCCGTTTCGGCTAAACGCTTATGCACTAATTACACTAATAGCTTTAATTATTAGGAAGGTTATATATAGGAGGTGCACCCACTTTTGCGTGGAGGGAGAGTGGAAACCCATTTTGGAAAAAAACCTCAGTGCACCCGATCGAGATTCGAACCTCAACCTCCCCGTCATCGGCAATATAGTCTACTGCGAGAGTAGCACCTTAAGCTATGCAGCCACCGAAGCGGGTCATTATTGGTGTTTCATGTTTTATTAGTTTAAAAGTAGTGTTCTGTCCTAGCCTATGATTTGGCTTCCATACACCAAAAGAAGCTCCCGTAAGGCCAATAAAACCTATATTAGCTTCTGTACAGACAATGCGCCTGTCACTTCTTGTCTAGCTACCCGGTAAGAGGTAGGTCTGGGTTCAAAGCTCAGTCGTTACACATCTTTTAAAATGTTAACTTTTATTCCCTACTCTATTTAATTGAAGATATACTGATAAAGTCTAATTTTCATACGAAGGTCCCTTATCTGACTGCTTGAAGAAACTACTAGATCTACTTCCACGTATTCATACGTCAAACCATGTGTTCTGCAGCTGTCACTTTTGATAGATATTATTAACACCTATAAAATAACATTCAGGCCCTAGTATATAGTACAATGTTATCAATTTTGACAGCTAAAAAAAAAGAGTTTGAATTCTCTAAAATATTTTCCTAGTAAAATTGGACTGTATTTTGGACTGAGTGTGTGTTTTTTTTTTTTGCAAATAATTAAGAAGGATTTTTTGTGGGGGCGGGGAGGGGGACCCCCTAAGGCAGAATCTCGCATGTGAATAAAACTTAGAGCAGTCGAGATGGAGGAGAAAGCTGAGGACAGGTTTATTTTGTTGGTCCTGAGCAGAATCGCACTATCCAAAGAGATGCAAGACAAACGGGGCTGCCTACAGATTTAATTAAGAGCGTGCATCACACGCCCATCAACTCTGTGATACAGTCGGCTAGAAATATTACATTCACACTAACACTATTGTACATGGATCATTTCTGATTAAACATTAATGTAGATAAAGAGCTAATAGAATTTCCTAATAATGAACATTGTTGAAATATTAAATAATATTTGAATAAAAATTGCATTGAAAAGGTCGTTTTTGACCATTTTAGAATTGCTTTAGAGATAAGCATTGCGCACAAACCTTTATTATATCATAATAGGGACAAACTGTAGTTATTAACAAGAAACCTTGTCGCTCTGTCACCGCGGAAAATGTCGAGTAATCATTCAAATACGAATGCACTGCACACATTTCTGGCATATCGTAGGCGTTTTCTTTTCCCTATAACTTCCGTATCTCGCGCGAGAAGGGAGCTGAGTTGGACCTGCTATTATGAACGCTCTTAATTAATCCACTGATCGATTTCAAGTGCACTCTGAATACAATTTATAATGTAGTAGTGCACAAGATGTAAGTATGTCAAGCGATGGAGGACGTGGAGAATATTGGGTCAAGGAACTTTACCCACCCCCTCTCATTGGTTCCCCCCTCCCCACAAGGAAATTGAGCCTTTCTTTTACTAAATTTATGTTAAAAAAGTTTTAAAAAATATTCTAAAGGAGACCGACAAGTTGTAGGGCTCAAACGATTTTGTGGTCAGTCCACAAACTAGGCCGGTTTATTTATTTTAAATTAACTTTTTATATTGATTCTCATTCTCGTGAAGGTATCTATTTAATAAAAATTATTTGGGGTCTATTTGGCCAGAGTTTTTTTAAAATCAAAATTCCCGATAAGATACAAATCTGAAATTGTTCATACTGATTAATTATAGTGGGAATGTAGGGAACGCGAGAAACGGTAAGTGTTTTTGCAGTTTTTGTAGACCCCTATTAATTTTTTTTCCCATAAAATATAAAATATTGCTTTAATAGATAATTTTCTAGGTTAATTTTCTTCACATGGTGATATCAACAGCTGTTGAATATCTGTCAAGGGTGTTCTGGAATTTAATGACAACTTTTTCTAATTTAAAAAGTTTCTCGTTAAATGCCACTCTGTTCATGAGGGATATTCAAGAACTTTTGATATCACCATAAGAAGAAAATTAAACTATATGTTTGCACTAAGGCAATATTTTATTTATTTTGGCCGAAAAAAGTTCTGCCATAAAACCTGCAAAAACACTGGCTTTTTCTCGAGTCCACTTCCGTCCCATCTTAAGTTAGAAACATTTTCACTCTCATGACTTTTTTTCATGGTCGAACACAAAATTGAGAATGAAAAACAATGATAAAAATATAAAATGACTTGTTATTTATATTTTTTAGTGGAAGTACATCCTCTTTTCTGCAATAAAATGTATTGACAACAAACACACCTATTTTTGTTGTTGTTGCTAAATATAACAAGCCCTGAAGGAATAGATAGATAGGCAAAAATCTATCAACGAAAAAAAAATTACAACTTTATTTTATTTTTTAACAAGAAAGAGCTGGGTTTTTTTTGGAGTGGCCAAGTTTTTTATATTGATACCAGTGTGGTTATTTTTTAGTTATTCGAATTATCGAATACCCGGATTTTTGACGTCCAAATTATCGACGCTCTACTGTAGTTATTCTAGAAAAGAGTGATAGATAAGCTAATTTTCGAAAATGGCTATTCAACCATGACTCAGACATATACTCGCCAATTAGCGAACCCATTGTGAGCTAGTATTATGTTTGTGTCTTAATGCGCATCTGGGCTCTCTCTGCCTATTTACACTGATGAGTGTAGGGATTGGGAAGGTATATCTTAGAGTAAATGTACCGGTACTTGCTCGTACAGTAGTCCCATGGCTTCTTTGGTGCTGACTGACAGCTTAAAAAATTTACCAGACCAAATTACGTATCCTTACGCTGAACCAGATGATCCGCAAAAACATGTTTTTAGCAGGTCTAACTTCTGACATTCAAAATTTAGGTATATACCTATATTTTGACTGTCAGAAGACAGATGGGATCTGTCAGTCAGCACCAAAGAAGCCATGGGGCTACTGTAGGTAGAGTGTAAAACTGTGTCAGTAAATAATCTTAATTCTATCAAGTATAAGTTGAACCCCAACCACCCCGTCATCGGTAATGCAGACAAGTCTAGACCGACACTCTTGTCCACGTGCCCACCAATACGGGGTATGTGAAATGTTTTCAAATACATCGTTTGACCTCACATTGCAATATATATATATATACTTATGATCAAGCAATACAGTTCCTGTAACTCATAATATTAATTTTAATAACTCATTCTATGCTCAAACATTTACAAACAAACTAACACGAAAAACTAGTCTAATTTATATATGCACTATTTTTTTAAATCTTATAAAAGTTATTAAAATAATTTTCATAGGTTTATACGTCAAGTAATGTGATCTACAGCTGACACCTTAGGTATATTCTCTCAGTTACTATTAAATATTATTAATAATAGTAATAATAATTATTATGATTATGATGATTGTGTTGATAATAATAATAATAATAATAATAATAACTATGATAATAAAGTAAAATGTGATCGATGTTGACCTAAAAAAAATGGGTTTATATTTTCTAGAAGTTCCTTCATACCGGAATCCTACTTTAGTTTAACTTCTAGCTAGTATTATTAGTTTTGTTGCCATTTTCAAGATAAAGGCGTTACCGCTGATAATCCAAACTGTCAGCGTTAACGACTAGATCTTGAAAAATACTTCATGTTTGAGTTATTGAACAGTAACATAATGTAATGGTTGTATCTCTCAACATTACCAGACGAAGCCAAAAAGGGTAATGGAAGGGGGGATAGGGGAAAAAAAGAAGGTAAAGTGGGCCACTGTGTTACACGTGCCGGATTATTTTTTTGGGGTATTGGAGAGGGGGGAGGA
>CABFOW010000049.1:120042-144368 GCA_902141385.1 Timema californicum
AGGACATGGCGTAAGAAGAAGAGGGGGGGGGGGGGTTAACTTACTATGCACCCACAACTTCCGTACCTTTCAACTTGTGAATACCCACTTGGACACACAGGAACAAAGTATCCCCCAGCTGTTGTCGCCGGGGGATTAAACTATAGTAAATATATGTACGAGTCATTAATCATCGTCTAAGTGGATGACAATCCATTTTATCACCAATTTAAATAAACTTATAGGACTTTAGAGTCGGTTGCACAAACATTATATTGATTCTTCAAGTACGGGAATGCCAATCAGCTTGGTCCTTGATCAAGAAATGTTTGGGTTGCAACAAAGATAATAATTAGGGGTCCAAAATCTCTGATCATCTGTTCATAAATTTTATCAAATAATCAAGTAAAACAAACATGGCAACACTGTAAAAAGCTTTGTAAAAACTTATTTGAAAAAATCTGATTGTGAAATTACCTAAATTTATATAGATTGGCTATGATGAATATTTATATATTAATTTCAATAAATCTTAATATCAGGCACACTCCTCAAGAAAACGTTTTTAAACCATTTTTGGTGATATAAATATACACAGTAAAATGTACTTGGTCTAATTATTATCTTAAAAGTTATTTCTTTGTGATTAAGTAAAAATTTCTTTCTTTCCTGTAGCTGTGTTGGATCTCAATCGTTCTCTATAACGTTATTGTGTGTTTGAGAATACCTACATCTTAAGACACCATATAAATTGATCTTACTATGACAAAAAACAAGTAATTTTCTAAATAAATAGATAAAACTCACTTATAACCTTTATTAATCACTTAAATAATGACGCAAAACCTAATTCAGTTATTAAAACTTGTTGGTTGTGTTTCCCATCAAAAAATTGATGGAATTAATTTAGCTGGTTAGCTTGACCAGATATTTATTCAACAATCATGTCCTAATGTTTTGCACAACCAGCCTTAAATACTAAAAATTAAAGTAAAAATCGTCTAAATCTCCGAAAATATTAAATATATATTTATATATATATTTCTTTGCTCTCGAATAGACTCATAAATTAGATTTTTTTAAATAGATGACTATAGCAAATCTATAAATTAAATATCGCCAAAAATAACAATTAAAATACATATTAGTTAAGATAGTATTTATTATTATATTATTTTAATTACTCATTAGGTAGGGTGGGAGGAGATGCTAGAAAATTCCTGTGTTTTTACCATTTTATAACAAAATATTTGTTATGGTCAAAATAAATAAATATTGCTCTAATAGAAACCCAAAGTTTTATTTTCTTCACATGGTGACCTAAACAGTCCTTGAAAATTTATAAATGGTGTCCTGGAACTGAATGAAAACTTTTTCTCTTCATTTAAAAGTTTGTCATCTAATGCTGCTATTCTCATGAGTCATGACAGATATCCAACAATTGTTGATATCATCATGTGAAGAAAATTAAATTTTATGTCTCTATTGGAACAATATTTTATTTTATTTGGCCAAAAAAATGTTTTGGTATAAAAACTGCAAACCCACTAGACTTTAACTCGTGTCACCTTCAACCCCACCTTAATCACAAATGAGGCTATTGACACCTATTAAGGTAGATTGCCGTAGGAAGAACTGAATCTGACGTTTCACAAAGTTACTAAATCTACTTTCATGTAGTCACACGCTAGATAGAGCATGTGCTCTGTAATTGTTGATAGATGTTTATTATGGTGGATTTTTTTATGTTGATTAATATGCCTCAGTAGCCGTATGGTCTAAGGCACTACTCTTGCATTAGACTAGACTGCCGATGACGGGGATATTGAGGCTCGAATCTCGGTTGGGTACACTGAGAGTGGTTTTTCCAAAATGGTTTTGCACTCTCCCTTCATGCAAGTGCGGCCATGATTCCTCGAAATATAACCTTATGAATCCCTAAAACCATTAGCGTAATTATAACAATAAACGTATAATCCGATCGGGTAGTAAGACATGGTGGTAATAAAAACAAACTAAAGTAGGGCCAAGTTTGTAAGGGAACTAAAAACAAGATCTACCTCACCTTCTTTCACACCCTGTCAAGTCTAAATTTCTACCCAATCAAGACCTGAACCATAGTCAAAGAGAAAAACAGCCTCTGTGGTTCAATGACCTTAAATGCTTTCGATGATGGCTGAGGCCTATAAAGTAAAGCGGTACCACACGTTAACAGTATTTGGACGGGACTATTCCTTTGATCTACCAAATGGTTGTATTCCATTTGTGTATCTACTGTAACCTAATTGAAAATTATAGTTCTGGCTTACTCTTTCGAATAATATTACCCCCTTCCCCCCAAAAATACACTTGTGTAAAACGCAAGGAAAATTTCAATTTAATTTCGATATTAAAAAATTGTCGGGCATTCTGACTTAATATAATTTATATTTATTTCTACGTCTTACTACCAGTTTTAGTGATTTCACGGTATCTTTTTAGGGATGAGGAGGATTGAATTCAAATGAAGCGTGCCAGCATTGTTGTGGGAAGAAGGATAGAAAATCACTTATAAAGTAAAAAGCAACAATGCACTGGACCGGGAATCGAGCCTCGATCTTCCCGTCATCAGCAGTTCAGACCATTGTAAGAATGGTGTTTTAGTTCATGTGACCACCAAACAGGATTGATTTAATTTTCTTTTTACTCTGACTATCTAAAATTTATATTGATGCGCTGTAAATTGAAAACAGTGTTCAACTCTCATAGTATCTTAGGCCCTCTCCAAGGTCTAGGGTGTGCTGGTTCGATTCCGGATAGTACCAACAAAAATATTTACTGTCTCAATACTTATTCGTTCTGCTATTCTATTGGCAAAATATCGAGAGACTAGAATAATTGAGTGTGTGGTAGATGTCTCGTTGCACTTTCTTATTTTAGGGCGGTTTTATACCATCATATTTATTTTATAAAAGATCTTTGTTAAAAGTACAACGTATCTTTGACGATCCATCAAAGATATTTTATAAGTTAACATATTTTACAAATCTTTTATAAAATATCTATAAATTAATTACAAATTTAGGCCTAAAGCGTGAAGGCACAAACTCAATATGTAGGCTTTAATACAAAGGTTTTATTCTTTAATTAATAACACAACTTTACCGACCAAATTTTTAAATACTTTATAGTTCATTAGTAAATATTTTTAACATGATTATAGTCTTTTAACCCAATATATTGTACAAACTTTGAATAAATTGAGATGTATTGTAATAACAATCTTAAATATCTGCCAAGGGTGTCCTGGAATAATTGGATGACATATTTTTTTCATTTAGAAAGACGTCTTCTAATGCCGCTATGCTCTTGACAGATATTCAACAACTGTTGATATCACCGTGTGAAGAAAATTAAACTCTTTATTTATTCTGGATCAAAATTTTCTTAAAAAAAAAATTGCTTTACTGTTTGAACTGCAAACTCACCACCAAACCTCTGCCCCCCCCCTTCCCCCTTCGTATCTGTCAGGAGCATTGCGGAATATGCCTAGAACTCTTCTAGTCTAATGCCAGTAAGCTCATGGCGTGTGTTTACTAGAGCAATATATTTTTAATTTACCCACCCTAAGATTTTAATAAATATGTGTTATAAAAAAATTTGGAGCGTCAAACACCATGCTAAATATTAAAACCTAATTTTAAATAAACTGATATTTACCAAATATAATTCCTAAATCATTCTAGGGGGGAGGGGGGATGTAGGCCTTAAATGTATAAACAACGGGAGACAACGCCAGAGAGAGTAGACGGGGTGAATGACCGACCTGACGGTTTACCACAAGTTCGAGAGAGGGGGGAGGGAGGGAAAAGAGTAATAGCTACAACTACTGACACAACTAACACAATATAATACCAGTACACACCGGTATACAAGGAGAAATGTTAAAGTAAAGTCGGCCCCGAAATCTTTCCGGACCGGGGGACAAGCCAGCCAACCAATCCCCTCACCCCCTGCCTCCCCGTCAATCAATAATAGCATCCCGCGCACACACCGCAAAGTTTTCTCGGGGAAAAACAGATGGCGTTGCGAAATCCTCAAAAGCGGCCTTGACGACGGGACGAAGAAGGATCACCAAGAGAAATATCGGAGGAAAGGCCTGGAAATGGAGGGAGTGTGCCCGTGAGAAAGCGGAACTCTTCTCATTCTTCGTTTTCTTCTATCACAACGATTTGTGTGACTAGCGCCGGCAGTCACGTCGTGATTCAGTGACCCTTTTATATTATAGGTCGACCAAGTCACTAGATCAGTAAAGTCAGGGTCAGGTTTTTTTTAGAGGTCTGAGCGTTTATTAAAGACACGGGTTCAAGACCAACTAAGGACTTTTAAAAATCAGGTTACCTATTAGTTGACCGAGTGTAGCGAGGACCTATTTTAACTGGACCATTTGGAATCTCATCTGTGCGGAAGTTTGTTTCATGATGACAAATGTGTCAGACAGTTTTAACTAAATTTAGAAGGGATATTATTTGAAACTAGGCCGAATAATATATTAAGGGTCATACAACATAGTTTTTCAATCTGGTTATCTGTTTCAACATGACGGCCAGTCAAAAAAAGGTTTTTCCTTTAGTTGATCATATAAATGATTTTAATTTAAAATTTTAATAATCGATAGCGTATTTAGGGCGATTCTATTTTTACATGTTTTAAGAGAACGAAATCTTAAACCACGCTAGCAACGGTTATTTTATATTAATATAATGAACCATTGAATAAATATGGTATTAATTTGTTTTCTGTCTAACTTGATCACCAACGTAAAATATCAACTTGAAATCTAAAGAGAAATCTTAAGACTGTAGTAACAATAAGAACATGGAGTGAGGTCTACTGTTCACAAAACTACTAGTAAGACTGTAGTAACGATAATAGCATGGAGGGAGGTCTACTGTTCACAAAACTACTAGTAAGACTGTAGTAACGATAATAACATGGAGGGAGGTCTACTGCTCACAGAACTACTAGTAAGACAGTAGTAACGATAATAACATGGAGGGAGGTCTACTGCTCACAGAACTACTAGTAAGACAGTAGTAACGATAATAACATGGAGGGAGGTCTATTGTTCACAGAACTACTAGTAAGACAGTAGTAACGATAATAACATGGAGGGAGGTCTATTGTTCACAGAACTACTAGTAAGACTGTAGTAACGATAGTAACATGGAGGGAGCGAGGTCTACTGTTCACAGAACTACTCGTAAGACTGTAGTAACAATAAGAACATGTAGTGAGCTCTACTGCTCACAGAACTACTAGTAAGACTGTAGTAACGATAAGAACATGGAGGGAGGTCTACTGCTCACAGAACTACTAGTAAGACTATAGTAACGATAATAACATGGAGGGAGCGAGGTCTACTGTTCACAGAATTACTAGTAAGACTATAGTAATGATAATAACATTGACTGCAAAAGAAAGTTTGTCTTTTTAAAAAGGTTCTTCTTATGAAAATTAAACTGTACTTAGTGTTTTTTGTGTGTTTTTATCAGTGGTAGCCCGTTTCTATAAATCGAATCCTAGATCTTAGAATGGCAGCTAGATGTAACTAGGTAGGTATATAACCTCATAGATGTGGTACTTCTAATGAGCACATACCTTCAATGTCTTCGTCGGGGCTGAGGAGGACTAAATTACAGACTAATCTAATCTAGTCTACTGGTGACGTGGAGGTCTGGACTACCGGCATTGGATGTTCTGTAGCTGAGATATTACTACCGATCAAACGGTGTACTTAGGTTAAGTATTGATGACACCTTTTAAAGCAAAGTAGTATGGTGTCTACTTGGAATGGCTACCAAACTATTTTATATGATCCTATACTTAAATAGAGTTGTAAACATAGTTTAAAAGTTGACATTTTACAGTCTTAAAAGCCCAAAAATACACATTTTTTAAATGTGAGGTATGTAGAGCAAAGCTTATATACGATCAGCCAAATGGAACCGAATGGAGGAGAACATATCACAGTTGAAATTTTAACAAGTTCTTCTTACCCCGGCAGCACCTCACTCCACGTCACTGAGGGTCGTGTGTGGTTTCAGAGGGTTTTCGCTGAATAATAAGTCAAGTGGTATTCAACTTTTGGTATAAAATATTGCGCGTCTTGGCTACATCAATCTGCAGCCCAGTAGTGGAAAGTTTAGACAGTACTAATGTACCATTGCCCAGAGGACGTCCGAATGTATCAATTGTATGTTTTTTTTTCCAAGGTGGTGTTTGCCATGTCTCGATTGTTTTATCGTATGGCATATATGGCCGGATGGGACATGACATCCATTTTCAGTCGCCTTATGTGTAGAGTATTAGCCGCTCTGTTGGCACAGAGCGTTGCCCAGGGTACACCATAGGAGCTTGTCTACACACCGTGCACGCAATGAAATGATGTGCTGATAGTTATTATGAAGTTGAAGAGCCGGGGTGAGGTTTAACCTAACTTAGGCCTAATTACAGTAGCCCCATGGCTTCTTTGGTGCTGACTGACAGCTCACAGCTGACAGCTGACAGCTTTGAAAAGTGACCAGACCAAATTATGTTTCCTTACGCCTTACCATATGATCTGCAAAAACATGTCTTTAGCAGCTGTCAGTTCTGACAGTCAAAATTTATGTATATACCTAAATGTTGACTGTCAAAAGTCAGCTGTGAGCTGTCAGTCAGCACCAAAGAAGCCATGGGGCTACTGTATCCAAACCCTGGTGACCATTGTGTTCATTACCCATAGGAGAAAAATACACAAGGTATCATCCGGGATCCCTAGAGTCGTAGCCAGATGCATTGACCACCACACCAGGGGGATGGTTATATTTCGGTTGATCATTAAGAGCTAAATGCCCGGAAATGAATGGTAACTGGTATAGGATCGTAGAATAGATCTTTGTGAATAGAATGAAGTAATTAACAGGAGGGATCACAATATACTGTATTGTCATTTGTATTTTACTATTCTTTTGTTTGTTCTCCTACTGTTGGACATCTTGGCCCTGCAGGGTTTAAACCCTTTTTTTGTTGTTGACGTTTTTGAATCTCTCATCGACTATCATAGCTCCTTAAATCACGTTTCTTTCAATCCCTTCTAATTGACCTATGCACTTCACTGGTTGGGCCAGCGTAGCTCACATTCCCATAGCTCGAGGTTTTTGGTTGTTTTTTGTGTGTCCCCTCCGTTATATGCTGAATCGTTGCGTATACAGCACGAAACATAATGTCGAGAGAAAAGGCTTGCCATAAAAGTCCAAATAAAATTTAAGGGTTAGGAGGAGAAAACTCTTCCTAAAGCCTCCCCAACATAAACTACTTTGACGATGGTTAGCCCTATAGTGAACGAGACAAATAAAAGTCAAAGTCGTCAATGAAACACTCTCAAGCACAAAAAGTCTTATCCTTTTTTTTTATCTAACGATCTTATTATGAAAGTGAAATAAACCTTATGAATATTCAAAAGTTGTTCTTGCTATTCATTCTCTTTTGTACCCAGTTTTTACTCTTGTATGCAAAGTAAGAAACTACTGAAAATGAAAGTGTTTCTTTTGAATGCTTCTAAAACTAATAAATACATGTTTTTTACCTGCTGGTAGGCCTACATCTTAAAAGAAGTGAAGTCAATGGCTCATCTCTAAAAGTAAAAAAAAAAAAGTGTTGACCAGCATTGTTGACGTAACGAGATTTTTGTCAAGCATATCAAACCTTCTTCCTGAAATTTCTTTTTTTGTGTGTGTCCGTCTGGACCCTAATAAAAAAACTAACCTCAGTGGCGCGTCTTGCAAACATACTAACCTAAAATTTCCCATAGCTATTAAATGTTAACGTTTGCTATTCTTACTAAATTTTTACGACCATCACAAACTTTCTCGACGACTTTGTGAGCGTAGGTTTTTGTCCCATTCAGAATTTGTTTTATTGCTTGCAGGTAAGAGCTTTGCCCTCAACAGATCTCAATCTGAGCAGGATTCTTTTACCAAACTAGTCGACAAAATGTTGAGTTCTCCTACTCTTGCCGATGGAGAATCTAGAATAATTGTTTGGGTCTACTGGGGCAAGAAGACATTATTATTTGTCTTTCTTCCCCCAAGCCCCACTCCATCCTCACGTACTTTGAATATTACCACCCATCCGGGTTATCGGCGTATATAATATGTCACGGACAAAACACGAAGTCTAGCTAGTTCTCTAAATGACTGGCCACTTCTAGCTTTTTTTTTCCTCCATCAATATTTCACTATTTGATTGGATCAGCTGGCCAGTGTGCGAAGAGTCCAAACAATTCACGATGTAACCGGTTTCGGGCTTTAGCCATTATATATATACATATATATATATATATTTTACCACGTTTTACTAACCGTTTGGGCTATACGCCTATGTACTAATACACTAATGGATAAGGGATTAGGAAGATTTAATTACGATGAAATGCACGCGTATTTGTGTGGAAGGAGAGTGAAAAATCATGTAGGGAAAAACCACGAAGCGGGTAGTAATATGTATATACTAGTGAGGCTGGAATATGACGAGGAACGTAGAATTTAGAAAAAAGACTACTTACATTTGTGATTAGGGAGATTAGGTAACTATTTAGGTAGGTGACCTTAGTACACCCGGCCGGGATTCGAGCCTCAGCTTTCAAGTTTATTAGCAACCCAGACAAGACGCCACTGACACCTTGGTCCACGTGCCCACTGGCGTGGATAGCAGATATTAATTCCCATCTTGCTTCAACTTATGTTGAACTGGGTATGACTTTCTCTTAAAACTATAGTTTTCCTTTATACTCGTTTCATTATCGGCGTTCTTGTTTTGATTTTTTGACACCACGTCTTACTACCCTTTTAGGCTATACGCATGTATGATAATTATTCTATTGGGGTAAGGATGAGAAAATAAGCATTTTATAAATAGTCTACCAGCATTTGCGTGGAAGGGGAGTGGGAATTTTTTTAGGAAAAAAACATCCTCAGTAGACCCGCTAGGGATCCAGCCCTAAGCGCCCCGCTGTCAGTTGGCCAGTTTAACACTATAGTTATGCCTTAGACCATTCAGCCACTGAAGTGTGTGTCATCATTCTTATTTCTGATCAGGTGAGTCAAAGCTCAAATACCATTGAGGGCTATTTGGCCATAATGTGGTTTTCAACCCTACCTTTAGGTTGGTTTCTTTTCCTTTTAATCACCATCCTTGTCCCTTTCTCCTTATATTTCATACATGTTAAATGTACTGATAAAAAACTTGTAAAGTTAATTAGAAATATAATTTATCGTTTTTTTTTGTAACGTAATTTGAGAGTAAACAAATGTATGTGAAATGCAGTGGCGTTACGTGACGTGTTTCCAAGGCAAGCCAAGTTATTTTAAGGTGGTGTGGAAGGAAATGTGAGATAGGGTCAGTATTTTGGAAGTTTTTTTTATTTATGGAAAAGCACTTTTTTTTTTACAAAAACAAATAAATAATTCTTCAGTATATATGTTTAGCTTAATTTCATACACCCAGTGTTCTCAAAAGCTTTTGAATATTTGTCATGAGCATTTTGGCATTTGAACAGAATTTTTTTAGGGAACAGAGAAAATGTACTGGCCAAATTCCACAAAGCTTATATTAAATACTCGATATAATAAACTAAACGTATCTTCTGAAGCAATATTTATTTATTTTGTTTAAAACTGTTAAAATATGGAGCTTAACACACTTTTTTTCCATACCACCTTAAACTCTGCCTGTGAATGTTATAATCACTCGGTAAGATAGGCATACTCCTTGGTAAGCTATCAACGAAGATACTTTCCCATGTTGAGAAGAACCTATGTTTTGATTTGTAAAATGGTGACGGATTGGGGGGAAGACATCTCAAAGGTGTAGTTTTAACAAATTATGGTTATCCTCGTCAAATGGGGAAAAGTTGGTGAAAACATAATCATCAAAGATACAGTTTTAACAAAATATAATTAACCTTGTCAAATAGGGAAAATTGGGTGAAAACATAATTATCACAGATACAGTTTTAACAAGCTGTGGTTAATCTGGTCAAATGGGGGAAATTGGGTGAGAACATATCACATATGAAGTTTTGACCAGCTATGGTTAACCTGGTCAAATGGGGTAAATTGGGTGAGAATATAATTATCACAGATACAGTTTTAACAAACTATAGTTAACCTGGTCAAATTGGTAAAGTAGATGAGGTACAGTTTTAACAAGCTATGGTTAACCTGGAAACACTCCAAGATAAGTCATTGATGAAACGTGTGTATGAACACAAAATAAAATTTGAAAAGGGGTTAGGCTTCTATCCAAGCGTCAGAGTCTCCTGTTTTTCCCATCCATTTATTAAAATATGATAGAATATGCTTTGCAAAGCAACAGTGGTATTAGCATATTATTTAGAGAACATTTTTCGATCTAAATTTTGCAATCAGTTGAATACCGGCACACAACTGGACACATTTACATAACTGAATAGCATCCCAACCGCTTTGTCAGCAAAATAATGTGTTGCCATCTACATGTCAGCAGGCCTAAGGTGGGGATGTAGGGGACGAGAGCAAAGGGAAGTAGTTTTTCAGTTTTAATAGCAAAACTTTTTTATGGAGGGGCAAAATAAACCAAATATTACTCCAGTAGAAACATAGTTTAATTTTCTTCACATGGTGATATCAACAGTTGTTGAATATCTGTCATGAGTATAACGGCATTAGGTGAGAAACTTTTCAAATAAAGAGAAAAAGTTGTCGTTAAATTTCAGGACATCCTTGGCAGATAATCAACAACTGCTGTTGTCACCATATGAAAAAGAATTGAGCTATATGTTTATACTGGAGAATTATTTGATTTATTTGGTGAAAAAAAAGGTTTAGCTATAAAAACAACGTAAACGCTGCCCTTAACTCGCGTCTCTTACACTCCCACCTTAAGGTTGGATGACTCGTTTCGGTAGCCGATTAAACTAATCACTTAAGAAATCACTCTCAAAATAGACTGTACTGCTGATGACAAAGAGATAGGGATTGAATACAGGTCAGGTATACTGTGGTTTGTTTCTCCTAAATGGTTTACCATTCTCCCTCCATGCAAATGGAGGTATACTTCCTAAAAATCAAATATAACCTTCCTAATCCCTAAAACGATTAGCATATTTAGTACAGAAGCTTATAACCCAAAGGGTATTAAGATGCGATGCTGAAAACATTCCAATGCGGTAGTCCATTGATTCCCAACCTAGGGTCCGCAAAACAAATTTAAATTTTTAAGCTTTTTTTTTCACATCATATAAAAATTAATTGCTATTCACATTTTGACTAAACACGGTTTTTTTCCCATTACTGTCCGATTTAACATAATTTTTCTTTTATTAATATGAAATTGGTTATGAAGAGTGCTATACATGTGTTAGCAGGTTTTTAATCCCCCCTCTTCTAGCGGGGGAGATTAAGGGGGCCACGATGAACTATCATTGTCTTCAGGGGGGCCACCATATGAAAAAGGTTGGAAACAATCGCCTTAAACTGTTCGACCAATGCTGTAGATTTTGTATTTGTTTAACGTAAAATGTTGATGTTATATTACACATGGCAAATTTGGTTTTAAACCCATTCATAAAGGAAAGGTCATGTTTTTTTTTACTTTTAATGTTGATACAATATCTTAGCAAACACTCCGTAGCCGAAAATAAACCCTTAAGTTGGGCACACTGACCACACGCCCTCCTATAACCCCTCTTCCCCTCCTTCGGTTCCAGACTGTGATGATGCAGCCATTTCAGTGGAATGTCACACGGCGTGTGACGTCACGGTAGTCACGTTCCATATAATTACAATATTGCTGACCGCTGACCAGCATTACCGTAACCTGACCCTACCCACTGCTCTGCACTGACTGACATAATATCCTCCATTGCTGCTCTGACGTCACTCACGCACATTACTACACGCACGGTTGGGTTATTTTGTCTTGGCCGGATTACATCTCCTTCCAAATGAAGTGATCTACGCGTTCTACCTCTGATGTTATTCACGCATGGCTGGATTATATTGTCCTGTCAGGGTTACTTATCCCTTCAAATGAACTGCTCCATACGTCACACCTCTGACGTCACTCACGCATGGCTAGGTTATCTTGTCTTGGTTGGGCTATTTCTTCATCCAGATGAACTACTCCATACATCACATCTTTGACGTCAGGCACGCATAGCTGGGCTATCTTGTCTTGGCTGGGCTACTTCTCACTCCAGATGAGCTTATCCGCACGTCGCACCTATGACGTCATCGTATTCACCAATAGCATGTATCCTACGTTTAATTTAAAAGACAGAAAGCTTATATTGTTTTGATCAACTATGGTGTCATCTGTAAGATAGGGCCATAGAGTAATTGGTCAAGGAAAAAATGCAATTGTTCAAGGTAAATTGAGTGTACATCTAGATTTTCTTGTGTCGTAGTTACTGTACCCGTACTCTGCTCATTATTCTGCCCTGACTGACGTAACGGCTCTAAGCGCCTCCAACACACTTACGGTGCTGATCCACCACAGTGCCGCACTCGTGCTGCATTGTGTTTCACAAAAAGTTTCTCCTGGTGTATTCTATTTAATGCACATACACAAAGTGTTCTCGCAGCCAAGCAGTAAGTGCATGAACTAGTAAGAACATTGTGTGCAGCTCATCAATTTGGTGAATACAAATACATTGTATGCGCACAATATTCACGCACTCCAGTTTAGATTCTGCCAGCAGAGCGAAAACATTGTGTGAGCTGTCTTTGTTCGTTGAAATATATTTTTCTAAATATTTGTAATGGAGTGGACCAATGAAAATATTATTAATTTTATAAAAGAAATAGAAATTCTACCTATAATATGGGATCTATCTGATCCAAATTAAAAAAAAAATCGCAATTAAAAAACACGATGCAAATCAAAAGCTAGCTGAAAAATTTGACTGTGATAGCACATAAATACAGTGAAAATGGAAAATAATTTTAGCACAATACAGACTAGAAAAGCAAAGAATAAACTCATCCAAAACTTCAGGTACTGGAGTTTCTGATGGTGGATACTAAATTATTGGTGAAGCACAAATAATTCGCAACTTTTGTGCACGCACATTGTTCATGAACAGTGTTTCAAACTCTATGTTGTTTGGTGTAGACAATCAATGCTGACAACAGTTGAGGCTCATTGTGCTACACAATTGTTCACGCACAAACTTGTACTGCACAGAATTGCGGTAGATCAGCACATTTACACACACACACACACACATACATATATATATATATTACGACCACAGCATGATTATCTGGTTTTGTAAGGTCAACCATCGGTCAATCATTGATACTATAGAGTTTTAGATAGTGTTTTATTGGTATTTTACTACTACCCCTAAAAAGTCCTTTTCACATATCCTCTGGCTAAAGATGGGAATGTAGTGAAGTCGAGATAAGGGCAGTATATTTTGCCATTTTTATATCAAAACTTTTATATTTTTAGTCGAAAGAAATCAAATAATTCTCCAGTAGAAAAAGAGTTTAATTTTCTTCACAGGATGATATCAACAGGTGTTGAATAACTGTCAAGGGTGTTAACTGGAATTTAATGACAACCTTTTATCTTCATTTACAAAATCCTAATGCTGCTATGTTCATGACATATATTCAACCACTTTTAATATCAATGGATGCTATCTTAGGTTTTAAAGTGTTTTTTTTCTTTCACCACCAAAATTTTCCCAAAATATAACAACGATATTTGAGTGCTTCAACTCGTTGATTAAAATACTCTTGCGTAAGATGTTAATGATCCCGAGTGAATCTACTTTTAACTCCCGAAGCATCCTAATTGTACGCTTCAACTTGACTCAACCTTATAAATATAGGCTGCCATGTTCGCGCCGCCATTATGCGCGAGAATTAGCTCGCAGATAAATTGCTATTTCGAGATATAAAGCGGTCGACCTTGCTACTATGTTGGTCCCCTTCCCCCCCTTTCTTTCTCTTGAAGATTGGCCTCGGGTGTCCTTTTGTTTCATCTGGTTTTTGGCTACCAAGTGATCTAACTGTTGCCTTTTTTATAACTATTCTTTTGGTAACTTTTTGCCATGGAAGGATTAGATTATTTCTAAAATTACATTCTATTTTAAAATTACACCTGGAAGGAACTTTTAATAAAATACAAACTTTTTTCGCAGTCAACATTTATAGCTTTAATATTAGTATGTTTTTAATCATCGCGTCTGGCTACCTGTTCAGGTTATAAGTATATACGATAATTACTCTAATGGGTAGGGCTGAGGAAGGGAGCATTTTAGAGGTGATCTACGTGAATTTTCTTGGAAGGAAAGTGGAAAAAACATTGAGGAAAACCACCCTCAATAGACCCTACCTGGATTCAAACCCCAATCTTCCCGTCATCAGCAGGGCAGTCTAACATGAGAGTGACGCCTTAGAATATTCGGCCACTGAAGTGAGTTAGTTTTAGTATTGTTTTATAGGTATTGGTAATATCTGTCAAAAGAGACATCTGCATATAACACGACTTTATGTATGAATATATTAAAATTGTTTTATTGACTACCAGATAGGTGATTTCTACCAAAATTAGGGTATAAAACCGTGTTCAAGGTATTGACTGGCAAACCCAATGGGAAGAGACCATTGGGAAAAGCTAGATGCAGATGGGAGGATTACATTAGAATGGACCTGGAGGAAATAGGGTATAATGATATGGACTGGATAGAACTATCTCAAGATAGGTATAGAGTTAATGAGGTGGACTGGATATAACTATCTCGAGATTATGATAGGTGGTGTTATTTTGTAAGTGTGGCAATGGACTTTCTAGTTCCTAATTCCATAAAGTAGGTAATTAAGTGAAATTGCAATTTAGTAAAATTAATGGATTTATGTTAGCCCTGTATACATTATTTTCACTGATTGTAATCGTAGATAAACCAAACTATAGCATCCATGAGGCTAATGCCATATCTGCTAATTATTTGTTTATTTGTGAATTGGAATGCATTAGACTATTACCAAGCAATTTTTCCCCCCTACTTCTCCGCTACATTAATGTTACAATCAATTTCAACTAATGCGCCTTTTAAATTATACTACAATACTTTCCACAAATTCAGAATAGATTCTTTTATCTACCTAAGCAGCTATGAATGATTAAAAATGGAATTAAGACCTTCATTCTTAGTTCATTGCTGGTATTGAAAACCGACAACCCACATCACCAGGCAATAGCACATGAAGTATAACTCACAGGCGTTGAGGGAATGAATGGTAAAAGAAGTACTTATCTTTAGAAAAAAAAGGTATTTGTTTATTTTATAAGGCTCATTAACACAATAGCACTAATATCACATCACAAGATTATACTGGACCTTAAATCATTCATATTATACTTGATAAATTAATGTTACTTACTTTTAAGAGTAATTTTGTACATGGCATTATTTAAATTTGTTTAAAAGTCCCTCCCCTTACGAAATATTGAAAGAAGTAGGAAGTACCTACCTATTCAATAATGTCAACTCATTTCGTGGCGAATTTGTACGCTGATCAAATTCCTGTGTTTGTTTACAGAGGTTTGTAAAAGTCAATGACCGACAGTACCTTACAAAAAAAAATGCAATGACTTCAGTCATGCGTTAAAAAGTAGGGTAAAGGAAGAGAGAATGGGTTTAGTTGTGTTCCTATAGTGGACTGCATTCATTGGTTTATGGAGGAAAAGAGAGTCTTCTTCTGATGTTACACAATTAGTTTCCACTCCCAGAACTATTAGGATCGATCAACGATTTGTATAATTAAAATTGATAAAGAGGTAAGATGGAAGGCGTGTTGTTAATAAGATTTTATATCGAGTAAAGAGAAAACTTTTTTTTTAGAAATTTGTTCCAGTTTTCGAGTGCCACATACTGAAATCGCGGATATCAGCTCGTAGCCTCTCTTTAAACGCACTGGGATAAAACCGTCTCGGAGTCCGGATAATCTTTTCTGGGTTGAGCTAATTATCTCTGCCTTGTCCGGAAGCTAGAAGAGATATCGTCGTTATAGCTGGAATCGCAAAACAACCTTCGATTGGTTACACAGTCTAAAACGACACTGACGGCTGATGTATGGTAGATTTTGGATCGATTCCCGGTTTGAGTATATTGATATGCCTAAATGATTTTCACTTTCTCTCTCTTCATGCAAGTGCGAGTATATTTCTTCCAAACTAAATATTCTTTGTACCCGACCCCCATCAATGGGAGTATGATAGCCCGTACGGTTATTTAGACACGTTGCATAATTAAAAAATAAATAAACAGCAGTCATTGATGAATAAATGGTAAGTACTATATTTCCAGTACAAACCCGTCTGAGAAGAATACAAACCTTCTTTCCACCTCCACCACAACACCATCCTTTCATTGACACCTACCTGAAGGGAAAATACCTTCTAAGTGTGACATTTCTTAAGGCGGAAGTGTAGGGAACACAATAAGGGGAAAGTGTTTTTTCAAGTTTTCTTATAAAAACTTTTCTTGGTCAAAATAAATCAAATATTCCTCCAATTTAAACATAGATTATAATTTTCTTCACAAAATGACATCAACAGTTGTTAGATATCTGTCATGAGCATATAGGTATTAGATAAGGAACTTTTTAACTAAGAGGAAAAGTTATCATTAAATTTCAGAACACCCTTGACAGATATTCAAAGTCATCACTTGAAGAAAATTAAACTCTATTTTTCTACATTTATTCTGTCCAAACAAAAGGTTTTGTTATAAAAACTGCAAAAACACTGGTCTTAGCTCCGCATCTTTACATACCACCTTAAGTATTGGCAGCACTGATACTTCAAAAACACCAAAATGGTTGTCAAATTGTTTATAAATTCTAGTTGTTACCATAAAAAAAAGGTTGTATTTCCTTAAGTGAGGTTGGATCTGGTTCAATAAGATACTTTACATCTTTGTTTCAAAATATAACTATAGTTGTAAATTTTTATATTTTTTTTACACACTTGCTTCAAAGTTTTAACCATAAGGAACAAAAAAGAATTATTAAATGAATTAAGGAAATATAATTTAAAAATTCCATACATAGTTTTGCCAATTTTTGACGTCATGTTATGTACTGTACCTCTATTTTTTTTTTTTTTTAATAATTCATGTTCATACTTATAGTATGATACTAGAATCACCCACTTCAGTGATCTAACGGCCAAAATGGCATAAGGCATGACCCTCGAAATAGAATGTGACTGCCGATTACGGGAATATCGGGGCTCAAATCCCAGTCGAGTGTTTTTATCCTAAATGGTTCCCCGATCCCCCTCTACTTGAATTAGAGTACACTTTCTATAAATCCAACCTTCAACAGAAGATTTGATACCACCTTTGATAAAATATGTGTAATAATTATAAAATTGCATCACTTTTTTCCACATATTTTTACAAAAATGGATGCCAATCATCTTACAAATGATAATGGACCATGAACATTCTAAAAATGTGGTAATCAAAATTTATCTATTGATTAAAAGTAAACCCACGTTTATTCTTTAGCATAAGTGTGGGCTTTGTGTCTTATAAGAAAATATTCTACATTGAATTAAAATTTATTCTAAACTTTTCATTGGGAAAAGATCTATATAATAAGCCCTCACTCTACTTTTTAATTGAAAGTTTACTCGTTAAAGGATATCAAATTTACATATATATATTTATTTATTTATTTAGCTTTCAGAGCTAAATTTGAATCATATTTTACCCCTTCACGCCTCGATGAGGACTTTAAAAACCACAACTCCTCCAGCTATATATATAGTTGTTGCACCAAACCCCTCAAGTAAGAATTGAATTACTATTATTTATAACCAAAGATAATGTTTTTATTTACCGACACACAATCATAAGCAAATCATGGTTTCCATGGTGATGTAAACAAAGGATGATTGTACCTAGATGAGCCACTGGTCACATTGAAGGATAACATAGAGAATTTACTAGGGAACTAGGGTTTTAGGTTTAGGCTGCTATTTTTGTCACATCCTGGATCCCTAACCTTTAAAACGAGTGTTCGTTTATCAAAATTGGTTTAACCGTTTTCTCGTAATTCTAATCATCGGAAACGGGCTTATCAAAATTTAAATATGATGTATAAAAATAAAATAGGGAGAGATTGAGAAAATTCGAGCGTTAGTATTAAGTGTATGAGTGTGAAATTGAGATTGATAGTGTGAGAGAGTGTAAGAGAGTGAGTGGAAAAGAATGAGAGTGACCTAGTGAGTCTGATCGAGTGAGTGTTAGCGAGTGATGTGTGAGAGTGTGAGTGAAAGAGATATAGGGGGAAAGAGTGTGTGTGTTTGAGAGAGCGAGAAAGTCAGAAACTAAGAAAGTCAGTAACTAAGAGAGAAAGTGAAATAGAATGTGTGAGAGAGTGTATGAGAGAGTGTATGAGAGAGTGCGATAGAGAGTATGAGAGAGTGTGTGTGACAGAATGTGTATGAGAGGGAGTGTGCTAGAAAGATTTTTATTTTTATCACCACGTCTTACTAGCCGTTTGGGATTACACACTTATGTACTAAATACGCCAATGGTTGTAATGATTAGGAAGGTTATTTTCAGAGGAAGTGTATCCGTATTTGCTTGGAGGTGGAGTGGACAACCGTTTAAGAATAACCACCCTCAGTACACCTGACCAAGATTAGACCCTTGATCGCCCCATCATCGGCAGTCTAGTCTATTGAGAGATTAGCGTGTTAGACCATACGGTCACCGAAGTGGGTCACAAAACATTATTTTGAAATACTATCAGCCAAAAATCAAGTAGTGACATATAAACCTAATTGAACATACTTGTATTGAAATATTATTTGAATAAATAAACACCAAAACCTATACTTTGATCATAATATAGATATAATACATAAAATATTACTTTGAAATATAATTAAGACACCCTTAAAATTAAGTGGTATCTAGGAAACATAACTGAAAAAGATTGGTATTGTGATATTATTTAAAAAATTATCCCCAAAACCCATACTTAAACAATTAAAATTACTATCTGAAAATGTGTCAAAATACTTATATCAATTTTTGGTGTCAATACACATTTAAACATAATTGTATCGTTTTAAATTTATAAATGGTGTGCGAAACAAAACGGGGGATAATATTTTCTAGAAATTGACACCTTTTCATTTTCATTTGTGGATTATAGTTTTTATTATTATTATTATTATTTAGCACCGCGTCTTACTATCTGTTCGGATTATATGCTTTAAGTACTAATTACGCTAATGGATTAGGAATTAGGAAGGTTGAATTAGAGGAAATTAACCCGCATTTGTGTTGAGGGAGAGTGGAAAACCATTTAGTAAAAGCCACCCCCAGTTCACCCGACCGAGATTTGAACCTCGATCTCCCCGTCCTCAGCAGTCGAGCTCAACACGACTAGCGCGTTAGCCAACTACGCCACCGAGGCGGGTTGGATTATAGTCAATATTATTTTTAACCAAGAAGAAATATTTTATCTACTGCTATAAAACCATGCACAAGTCAGTGTTTCCATGGTGATCAAAAAAAATAATTAGAAGCTCAACATTCACAAGGAAAATAGTGTTTTCACTGTAAACTACGGTTTTTGACGGACGACATCCTGGATCCTTATAAACTTACTTAAAAATGTGTGGCCATTAATTTCAAAATCGGCTGTCATTTTTTTGCAATCTTAATCACCGGAAAAGGGCTTATCAGACCATACTTAAGAGCAAAGACAAATATTTTAAGTCAAAGAAGAGGAAGGATAAAAGTTGACAAGGCAAATATATATATATTAACCTATTATCATCGGTTTGTTTCAAAAATACACACATAATTGCCGTACAATATCTATCTATAGCATAAAACCACTAGATTAAGAGTTGAGTTGATATTTGTGACCAGAGAAAAATATTTTATTTACAAAAAACACTCATGCATAAATCATGGTTTCCATGGGGATGTATTATTATTATTATTATTATTATTAGATTCTAAGCATTATGGCCAGTCCAAAACGAGAGTGACGCCTTAAACCATTCGACTACTGAAGTGGGTCCCTTAAGGACTTAACCCACGAAAATATGGACTGTGTAGTGTCCATTATATTTAATTTGATCAAATAACGTTTGTAAAATAAATTTGACAGTGTTATATCACCCCTAAGTCATCTGATTGCAGTGTAATCTGTACCCGATAAATCAGCCTACTCATAATTAAAGACTCTTGCCAGGATTTAAGCCCCAAAAAGCAGTCAAGAAGGCGTTCTCTGGTCACAAGGCCGGCACGATGAGAAATGGACTAGGTAATGCACCTGGGATCGTGTTAGCCTACTCTCGGTGTAAACACCGGAGGTGTTGATTGGTGAATGGATCTAAAGAGGGTTAGGGGGAGGGGTGGGGGAAGCGCAACGACCTCACCCACGAAGCCACAGCAGCCGCGACCGGCCTCGGAGGATTTACCAGATATCGAGAGAGACATCAACAAAAGAGACGCGCTCTCCGCTTGTGTCGTTTCGGAGACGACCAAGAAGCGGCTCTCGTTCGGGATGTTTGATAGTCACTTCCTCTCCGTCTGATCTGTCTTTGTCTCTCGCTCTCTGTTTCACCCTCTAATATTTTCTCTCCAATTTTTTCATTTATTTGGGGTACTTAATATGCACTTTCTGAACCTCCTGATTATATCAGCGCACAAGAATTTCTATGAGCGAGAGTGAAAAGGTCTACCGATTTTGCAGGTAAAGGTATTTTCACATTCCTCTTTTACACGCCACAATCGTCCGCTTTACTTCCCCTCAGAAGGAAGTTGTGCTATGGATTTTTATCGCTCAAGAAAAAAACTTTTATCCTCAGCTTGATTTGAACCCACAAACATCAGTTTCTGAGGCGAGTACTTTACCTCAAGACCACAAAGTTTGACCGTTATTTTAGTAATATATACTTGATCTCCATTAATTAGGTATTTTTTTTCCAAGCATAATGTCTTACTACCCGTTTGGGATGTACGCATATTTACTATTTACGATGATATGTTAGGAATGACGAAGGCTAAATTTAAAGAAATTCTGCTCGTATTCGTCTGGAGAGAAAATGTATGTAAAGCCGTTAAGAAAAAAATACCACCCAACCGTGATTCGAACCCCGATATCACCGGCTCCAGCCCATGATTTCTTCTATTCCTCAAAAATGTCATTTAATTATTTTCTTGACTGAAAGCCAGGGGTAATAACAAATTGTTAGTATCTTTACGCTTATTGGAGTCTTTTAAAATTAATACAACCCCAACTTTTGTTTTCTTTCTTGACTTAAATTAATTCAAGTCAAATTTAATGTTAAAAAAATTACTGACATTTCTTGTAGGCATAATTCACCTCAAGCAACCACAGGCTTAGCCGCCCGCTTCACCCTTTAAAAAATACATATTTTTTGGGGTCTGATACGTCCAAATAAAGCAGGTTCCTCAACTCCCAAGCTACCCTAAATGAACGTTACTAGACAAAGTCCGAGAGGATGCATGGCACAAGGGATGCTTAGGATAATATTATTATTACCACATCATCATCATCTTAACTGACTCTCTCAGATTGAAAAAGTGTTCAATGCAAATTCATCATTGCTTACTACGCTAAATTATTTTTAGCTGTTCTTCTCTAGTCTAAAAAACTGAGATTAACGTTCGGAGGGTTCGTTGTACTGACCGAATGACACCCTCTATCTGCAGAAGCTGGCACTATCTTATTCAACAGACAGTGGCCACTCTGTCAGTATGACTTTATTGCGGGCTGACTACACGGAATTTTGAGTTGTAATATCCAGCACACAAATATAACACGTTTTTTTAATTTTGTAACCCGTGTGTTGTTCTGTAGGCCTACTGTATCATTTCTATCCTGCCTCAAATGTTGGCTAACACTTAATAAGGGAGAATTAAAATTAAGTATAAATTATTATTATTATTATCATCATCATCATTATCACCAACGAACGTGTACTATATATTTTTTATCGCCGCGTTTTACTACCCGTTCGAGGGATAGTATGTACTAGTTACACTAATATGCGTGATGCCTTAGAGCAGGGTCAGCCCCATTTTTTGATATTGTGGGCCACACTGACTTTAAAATAACCAAATTTCTTGGGGTGGTTTGAAAAAAAAATTGAGCAATGAAAAATCAACTTTATATTTCTCATACATTAATTAGTTTGTTTTTACGAACACAATTTGTGCTTGTTAAATCTTTTTTAGGGCCATATAAAAATCATTTGGTGGGCCGGATCTGACCCACTGGCCGTAGGTTGCCAACCTCCACCTTTGACCATGCAGTTATCGTAGGAGGTAACGTGTACTATATATTACACGGCTCAACATTGACAAAGACAATCACAAATTAATTCAAGAATAATTACCATCATTAACCCGACAGGGATTTAAATCAAAACCTCCCTATCGCCAAAAACCAGACGAGACGAGCTTGACCCACCGATGCGGGTACGAATCAATTAAACCCAGTACAAAGGCACAGCTGCCAATACAATTAAAATTATAAATAAATATATGCTTGGATAGTTTCATTCTTGATTTTATATTCCAATTTGAATTTAAGAAGCACAGACTCACTTCAGGGACCGAATGGTCTAACGCGCTACTCTCGCAGTAGAATAGACTGCCGATGATGAGGAGGTCAAGGTTAAAACCTCGGTTGGGTGTAGTGAGGGTGGTTTTTACAAAATAGTTTTCCACTATCACCCCCACGCAAATGCGGGTACACTTCCTATGAATATAGCCTTCCTAGCCCCTAAATACATTAGCGTAATTAGTACATAAGCGTATAACCCAAACAGGTAGTAAGACACGATGCTAAAAAAAAAAGAAGTACAAGTCCAATCGCAACACCAATGAATATACTTCATTCTATATCGCCACTTGCCAGCCAATAAGGTTGTTTAGATTCGTCAATATTTTCTTTCGGGAATATTCTTGTGGCTTATATTTCTTAATATCACGCTAAAAAAAACATTAAACTACAATTAGTTGATACAATTTTTGGAAAATTCAATTGAAAATATGTTCTTTTTATTTGAACATTTTTATAAGATTTTATTGTGGTTTGTTTTAGGTTTTTTTCATCACACCTCACTACTAGTTCGAGTTTCACACACATATATACTAATTTCACTAAAATGTTAGGTATGAGTAAGATTTAATTTAAAAAAGTGTGCCCTTATAATAGGGGAAAGAGAGGGAGTAGAAAACCATTTAGGAAAAGCCAGTCTTAGTCCGAACGTGTAGCAAGACTCGGTGCTATAAAAAAATAAACCTCTTGATTATGAAATTATGATTTTTAACTTTCAATATTTCATTAAATAACTCTACAATTAAAAGGGAATTTTTACTGTGCGATCAAATATTGTTTTAAATTAAAATAATTTTCAAAACAAATATTTTATTCAATAATATATTTCATTATTTAATTGCGTATAATTCAGTAAAATACTTTAAATATAGCTATGAGGCCTTTAATCGGTGTCACGTAGGACTATCTGTGAGTCAAAATTTGCGTTAAGTAATACACATCAATTAACTTTGTCAGTGTATTAAACAAGAGGATTAAAACATTAAAAAGATAAGTGGCATACTAACTAAATAAATACTGCCAATTAAACTTGATGATTAATATTTTACAACTGTACTAGTTATTTTTAAATGAGATTTTTTTAAAGTAATACAAAGAGTTGTTATGCATAAAATAACTATGTTCGCTAAATTGGTGAAAATAAAATTTTTAAATGTCGCCTACAGATATTTGTTTGTAAACACAGTTTCTCCTATTTATCGAACTAGTCACTAAAATTGAGAAATCAATTCTATATATGAAACAAACGTTTCAAATTTCCTCTCTGCCGAAAGCACATCGTACGCAACGCTCCAAATAATAATAAGAATAATAATGAAAATAGTGCGGCTCATAGAACTACCTTGAGAAGTTGCCGCGCGAAAAACGATTGAGAGCTGCCATTGGCCGAGCCGGGCATCGCGACGTCGACGAGCGCTCCAACCGGTGGCACGCGTCCGTGGTGCGAGAGTCCCTACCCGCACTCTCTGATGCGTGTCCTCTCCCGTTGGCTACTCCCGTCCCTAAAAACCACAAGCTACGCCTTCTTCTCCCCTCCCTTCACCCCTTCTCTTCCCATCCCTCTCTCCTTTTCTTTCACACACCTTTCCTCTCCTTACGACCTGACAACTAAACCGTGATGCACTCCCCCACTGTCCCGACCGC
>CABFOW010000049.1:144762-282397 GCA_902141385.1 Timema californicum
CCCCCCCTCTCTCTCTCCAGCCGATAGTGCGTTGTTTGTTGGCGGTGGTAGTGGTTGATTCCCCCGCGCCGGTGGTTCTCAAGACTCTCACTCACGCGCTCGACTGACCCACTGTCAGTTTCGGGTAGGAAGAAGTATCATCGACTTCTTTCTCCGACACGTTCCTTCATCAACGTCGTCGTCGTCGTCGTCCACCGTTAAAACCAACCATGATACTTCACTGGCTATGGAAGTACGCTGACCCCACCGCGGATAGCGGAGACATCTACAGGACCCTCCTCGTCTTCCTGGTGGTCATCGTCGCCGTCAGACTCTTGCAGATGTTTAGAGAGGTCCGGAGTCTTCCCCCGGGACCGTGGGGGTTCCCTGTCATCGGATACCTCCCGTTCTTGAAGGGGGACGCCCACCTGCACTTTAAAGAACTGGCCAAGAAGTACGGGTCCATGTTCAGCACCAAGCTCGGTAATCAGCTGATCGTCGTCCTCAGTGACTACAAGACGATACGGGAGGCTTTCCGTCGAGAGGAGTTCACCGGGAGACCACATACAGAGTTCAGCAGCATTCTCGGGGGATATGGTGAGTACAAGATCTAAGCACACCTTTCAATTTTTTTAAAAAAACTTATTGTTTATCTTGCTTTTTGAGCCACTCATGAGCTTACCCATATATTTCTGGTATTTTTTTCCAACATCAATTATATTTAAAAACAATATTTTTTAACATTCATTTGACTTTTTTAGTGAATCATTTTGAAATTCGCATCATTAAAACTAATTATTTTTGTAAATTACTTTAATGCACCAACAAATTAATTGAGGCACAACTATTGTACAATATAAACTGAAGAATTTTTTTTGTTCCACTGAAAACTTTAATTCATACATATTTGGTTCAAAATAAATTGGTTTTCCTGTGTTTCCAAAAATAGCCTATCTTAGTATATTTTTCTTAAGGGGAATTTTTGCAGAGTGTTAACTATACAATCACTGAAAGGTATCGCTTTACATGAAAATACTAGAACTTGTGGATAGTAAGTTTCACCAGTCACAAAAAGCCCTGCAGACATTTGGCAAACAAAATATAGTCGAGTTTTGTTTTGTTCCAAATAGATTCCATAAATACCTTTAACCCATTTTAAGTTGTGTCTTTTGCTTGTTGTGACAAGTTTAGTGTTGAGGTATGCGAAACGTCTATTAGTGGTCTCATCTTTTATTATTTTAAAACTCAAGTTGACACGAACATCAATAGCCTTTTTGTATACGAAGATATTTACTAAAAATAAAGGGTTTATAACACTCAGAAAGTCATGCGTTCATTGTTCTCAAATTTCATGTTTCAACAAGATTTTGTATTCCTAGGGTTATTTTCACAATGAATCACTTGTTTTTCAAATGTAGCATGGGTAAAAATTTATGTATTGTGATGTTATTTCATGCAATGATTGCATGACGTGTTACGTATTTGACAGATTAAATATTAAGTAAGCGTAATGTACGAGCTAGTTCCACTTATACTTATATTAATATTATTATTTTTTGTTTAATTTATATACGAGGGCTATATTTACTAACGAATATATATATTACTTTAATTCATAGGTGACACTCACTCTTAAATATTAGAAAGGGGACAGAACGAATCCAACTTCGCTTTAAATTAGAAAATAAAAATGGTTTCTTATAAAATAATTCATATAATAACAAAATTAATTCCTTAAGTCATTTTTGCATTATTCCAAACGTTGATTTTAAATTTTCTGAATAAAACAATTGACTGTTGTTTTCACAATACTAAGTACTATGAGTGAGTGTTCTATTTGATCAGTGGGTCCTACCGTGCTTTGCTGGCAATCAGTTTGTTTAAACAGGCTGATTAAATTTAATTTTACTTTAAAGCGTTAACGAGTCAGTCTTACCCTACGGATAGCACGTAGATTAATTAGGTGACTGCTCTAACCAGGCGTCTCATGATAGCGTGGTTTTATGCATTATATTTTAAATAGCCAAAGAATTGAAACCAGTGAACCCGTTTTAACACATATTTTAAAAAAATGTTCAACGAAAACACTACTACAATGATACCCTGTTGTCAAGTGAAGAAGTCAGTAAACGTTACTTAGATACCTTTTCTGGTTAAAGCGTTATCTTGCATTTATAATCCCGGTTAATCGGTAAGCTCTTAACCTTCTAAAGAGTTGATTTGATAAACATTCTAAAACCGGACCCAATTTATTTAATATTATTTTTTCTTCTAATAAACTTCAATCCGATTGGTTTTTTTTAGTCTATAGAAGCTAGCTGGAAGGTTTTGTGACCCATAAAATAAAATAAATCTTTTTTTTTTACAAATTATGAATCACTGTTAAGATATTCGCGAGCTCAAGGCACGAGTCGTGTGAGGTGGTGTGTATTAGTAATTTGTCGGTCAATGCCAACGTGTCTGTAAAGTTGGCGGTTCGCATGTCGTGTCGAAACAGTTTTATAAGTTTTTAAGACAACCTTTGGAGGTGGGGATAGGGAGGTAGAGAACAAGGAGAGATTAAAACAATCTACTTGATCGCAATCCCTAGCACACCATTGACAGTAGAAAAAAAAAATCGTGACTAGATCCACAACGGTTAGGTATGGTTAATTGGGGTCTTAATGTTCAAGGGAAGAGAAAAAAACTGGCCCTAACGTTTTCCCAGGGCAAATAGTAGTAATTTGTGTTAATTGCACCTTCCACTACTTAACGAATGTGTGTCGTCTTGTGGTTAGTGACCGCCCCCCCCCCCTCTACCCTTCTCAATCACCCCCTACACCAGGTATTATGTTAACGTGTTGGGATAATCCTGATGGGTGCTAACTAATAACACGTTAAGTTGCACTCGTTCACTTTTCACCTCAACGTAGTAATTAATTTTGTTACCTAGAAAATAATTATCGCAATCGCCAATTCAGAGCGAGTAACTGGAAGAGTGGAATACTTACAGAGTATCTATGTCATGAAAGTTATATAACAATTTTTGCGAGAGTTTTTAACATGCTATTATTATTTCAATAGAGTTGAAAAAAGATCGTTGGACAAGGAGACCGAAAAATTATGTGATTTTATTATTATTTTGTCAAGATTGGTTACGCGAGTAAAAAATAATTTTTAAACTCGCTAACAATGAACATATATGCATATATCCAGGGCATATTCTTTATTTTTTGAATATATATGATACTTAAAAAATACATTTTTAAAGGTTTTTACCAAATAAATGATATAAATTCCATTCAAATTTACATATTATATCAATGTCTGTTCAGATTAATAGCTTGTAGCTTGCACATGCGTTGAAGTTTTTTTGGTCAAAGTTAACACATTTATTTTTAGCTTTCTTTGCTCGTTTACTGTTGTTTTGTATTCTATTTTATTATTTTAAATGTTATTATGATGGAAGTAGTATGTATGTACTTGATGTTTGTGTCGTTATTTATATAAGATAAGAGAACTGGATGAAGTAGTGGAATTTTAAGTATAATACACCAACTCTCTCATCTATAGAGAAAAAAGCAAACACAATAATTATTTAAAATAAAATTCTTAGTACACTCAGAATTAAACCCTGGCCTCCGGAGTTTGTAAATATACATTGTTTCTATGATATTAAGTTTTGGTCACTAACGTCATTGAAAGTTCATGAATTAAGTTTTATGTTTATTAATATTATGAACAAAACTTGACACACTAGTGAGACTTCACATATTCTATGATTTCGACAACAATTAGAACTAAGAAAATTGGAGAAATCAGAAAGGTAGACAGTCGAATTTTGATCCAAGCTTAAGGAGTTATATAATTTAATTTTTAGAAAGATTTTTTAAAATTCGAACTAGGAATAGAAATCTTGAGGTACACTCTGTTTATCTTTAAAGTTAGCGGTCTTACCTTGACGTGGCCCTATTTTATAATCTGCGTCATAATGAAACAATTCAAGGTAAGCTTGCTACCTTACAGGGTGAGCGAAGGGTACCTAATGGAAAGGAAGTTAGAGATTCATGTTTAAGGAGAGTTTATTAGTTAACACATTTATTTTTAGCTTACTTTGCTCGTTTATTCTTGTTTTGTATTCTATTTTATTATTTTAAATGTTATTATGATGGAAGTAGTATGTACTTGATGTTTGTGTCGTTATTTAAATAAGATAAGAGAATAGGATGAAGTAGTGGAATTTTAAATATAATACACCAACTCTCTAATCTATAGAGAAAAGAGCAAACACAATAATTATTTAAAATAAAATTCTTAGTACACTCAGAATTAAACCCTGGCCTCCGGAGTTGTAAATATACATTGTTTCTATGATATTAAGTTTTGGTCACTAACGTCATGGAAAGTTCATGAATTAAGTTTTCTAGGCATTAATATTATGAACAAAACTTGACACACTAGTGAGACTTCACATATTCTATGATTTCTACAACAGTTAGAACTAAGAAAATTGGAGAAATCAGAAAGGTAGAGTCGAATTTTTTATCCGAGCTTAAGGAGATATATAATTTAATTTTTAGAAAGATTTTTTAAAATTAGAACTAGGAATAGAAATCTTGAGGTACACTCTGTTTATCTTTAAAGATAGCGGTCTTACCTTGACGTAGCCCTATTTTATAATCTGCGTCATAATGAAACAATTCAAGGTAGGCTTGCTACCTTACAGGGTGAGCGAAGGGTACCTAATGGAAAGGAAGTTAGAGATTCATGTTTAAGGAGAGTTTATTAGTTAATCAAGAAATAATCTGAGGACCAGTGAAACAAATCCCATTAGCTAATTAAAATTAATTAAATTATTGTAATTATTTGGTTTGACGTTATTTTTATGTGTCGATTGAAACTATTTCGTTTTGTTTAACTCTTATACGGTCGTCTTTCATCAGGTATCATCAACAGCGACGGAAAGTTGTGGAAGGACCAACGAAAATTTTTACACGAACGTCTCAGGCAGTTTGGAATCAAATGTGTCGGTACCGGCAAGGAGCATATGGAGACCAGAATCATGGTGAGAAACTTTAAAACTTCTTGATCTTAAGGGTACCATATGGTACAGCACTGAGACGCGTCATAAACATTTTAAAAATCCCACAATATTTAAGATTTTATTTTATATTTTTTTAAATGTTGTTTTCAACAAAATATAGGCGAAAATTGTCAGCAAGTTTCTAACAATTTAAAAAGTTTAAATTTTGAGTGAAAAGTAAAAAAAAAGACTATGTGAAAATGCTACTTCTGGAGAAAGAATGTAGAGCCAGCTAGAAAATAACAATACCCTCAGTGCACCCAGCCGGAATATGAACCCAGACGTACTAGTTAGCAGACTAAACCAACCTACTATTTAGTCTGCGTGCCCACCGATATGAGTTGTCAGAAAACCAATATACATTTAAGTATCTTTATTTTTTATCACCGCACCTTACTACCTGCTCAGGCTATACACATATATGATAATTACTCTAATAGAGTAAGGATGAGGAAGCATTTTAGAGGAATTATACCCGAATTCGCATGGAATAAGAGTGGGAAATCCTTTTTTTTTAAACGCCCTAGTGATCATTCGTCTACTGAGGCGGGTCATTTTATAACTAATCGTTTTGAATTTGTTTCACAAAATAATGTGAACATATATTTCCCACTCATATTCCACGCAAATCCGGGTACACGTCCTCTAGATTCAAACTTCCTAAGCCTTAACACATAAGCGTAAGTAATACATATGCATGTTACTCTAATTAGTAGGACGCAGTGCTAAGAAACCACCTAAAAAAACGTGGAAAATATTAACTTTTTTAAAGTCCAAAGTTGCTAAAGTTACCCTATCACCTCTTCCAGGGTGAAGTGGAGACGTTCTTGAGGACGCTGTCCCGTCAGAAAGACGCTCCGATGGATCTGAACACCCCTTTGGCGATGTCAGTCAGCAACGTGATCTGTACCATCATGATGAGTGTCAGCTTCCAACACGACGACTCTCGCTTCAAGCGCTTCATGGACCTCATTGAGGAAGGTTTCAAACTGTTCGGTTCTATCGCCTCTGTTAACTTCATTCCCCTCATGAGATACCTGCCCGGACTACAGGAGACGAGGAAGAAACTCGCGCAGGTGAATACTTTTGTCAAGTCTTTAATAAAGTCATTTAAAATAATAACATTAAATGTTCCGTTTTACGGTGAAAGCATAGTCTTACCTTGATTGTCTCTACTATGTCCCTATAAGCTGCGCCATAGCAGAAACAAAGGGAAGATTGCTATCTTTGAGGGCAGCAGCTATTGTTAGCTATGGCTGTCAATGATAAATGAAGAGTACAGAATAAAAAGGGGGAAAAGGTTTAGTCAAGTCAAGTCTAGAAGTAAGGTGTCAGATATCTGTGCTGGGGGTCTGGGGCTCATTCTTCGATCCCGGCACAGATTTATTTGATTGTCAAATCCTTCCTTCACTTCTAACAAGACGTGTATTAATCACAACTTGTGAATGTGGGGAATGTCAGGCCTCTACCGTGGTTCGGAACCCACGTTAAACTGTAGGCTCCTCCATTTCATCTCACAATCACCATACCATTACACGTTAGCGTAAGTGCGTACAACCCGAACGGGTAGTAAGTCACGGTGCTAATAATAATAATAAATAATAATTCGTTGTAGATTAAGTTTGATTAATAAATAATCTGTGCAAATACAATTTAAAATATGTCTTGGGATTGTTTACACAGTATGATAATCTAATTTAGTACCAGGGAGATTTATTTTCATCCATTGAAATAATCTATAAAACTACCTGGATGTGGAAATAAGAGCATTAAAATAGTCTCCATTTAAATTTAATTATTGACTGAAATCTGAATTATTCAACACGACTAATTCCAGTTTCCGTGTCGTGGCTTGTTATCAAGTTAAGCAGATATTGTTGAAACTGTACCCGAAGATATGTTCTCCCCCACTCTCTCCCCATTTGACCAATCTCTGCTCTACACATCTCACTTTGGAATGTATTTCTGTTGATACCCGGCCAATTAATGTGCTATTGGGTGATGAGAACATAAAACAAGGACCCTCTAAACAAAGTCTGCTTACTCTGGCAACACGCTACAATACACCACTAACCAAATTAATGAAAAAAAATCGTCAACTAGACAGATATCAAGTGGTTCTAATGGGTTTCTATCCTCTTATCCAAAATGAGCGTTCATCCAACCCTAGTATTTGGCCCCGTTGGTGTAGTGGTCAGTGCACCTGGTTACGAAAATATAGGTCCCGAATTTGATTCTCGGCTGGTACCCTGGGTATCTTTCTCTTAAGGGTAATTATCCCAACTATCACCTGGGATTGGTAAATTAGGCGTGTGTTCGTTTTAGGATGCCCACTGGCCCACACCTCGATATTCACTATTATCTCATTGCTGGTACGTGTATACAACCTCCTATGGTGTACCCTGGGCAATGCTCTGTGCCACCAGAACGGCGAATATTCTACATACAGGTGACAGAACTGGATGCCATGTCCATCCCAGTCAGCAATGCCATATCATAAATAAAAACTATCTAACCCTAATGTGTGTATGCCTCAGAATCGCTGCGAGATGGCCGAGTTCTTCCAGGAAACTGTTGATAATCACAGGACCACCTTTGATCCCAGCAACATTCGCGACCTGATCGACACATACTTACTAGAGATCCAGCGAGCCAAGGAGGAAGGCTGCGATGAACAGCTCTTTGAAGGCAAGGACCATGGTGAGTCCAAGCACCTAGCCCCACGACACTCACCTTGTAATTGAGGGGTACGGGAACCGAATAAGGGACCTAGCATACCCTGATCCACATAACCCAAGTTTGGACACCCAAAGTGAATCTTTATTTAAAAGAGATCCATCAAATTGATTACTAAATTCTCGTATGCATCAGTATTTTCGGGTTTTAAGACGACAGGGAGGTTGGGGTTCGATTACCAACTGGTACTAATAAGTTGTTTTCCTAAATATTTTACCATACTCTCTTCACTTGAATTCGCGTACATTTCCTTTAATTTATACCTACCTCATATACAGAAAGCCCGTATGGAAAGTAATACCTGAAGCAAGAAAAAAACCATTTGTATGAAAATATTGCTCTCTTAGTTTGGGGTAGTAAGCTTGTGGAGGTCAGGGTTTCAAATACGACCAACTGCACCATATTGAATTTTCAATTTACACTTCTAAGAAAATCGATATTTAGGTTTGATATTAAGAGATAAGGATGTATAAGGGAAATGTTCCCGTTTTAGTTTAAAATAAATGGGAAAATCCATCCCCTTTGCATCCATCCACCCCCTTTCCTCCCATTAACCCCACCTGTTGTGTCTTAAGGTAAGAGCAAAGGTTGCCGTAAGACATATAATATTTTACTTGAAACCAATAAAAAGATTTAAACATTTCCCAGACTAATTGAGACTGGCCAGATATTTAGGACTTTACTGGAAATAAAAGGTGACTAACTTGACAAACACCCCGGTTCGCTAGGGGAAACCTTGTTATATTTAATTAGTTGATTTCCCCACCTGTCATCAATGACAGTAAACACATGTCTAAAATTCTAATAAATGATTCTATTTTTTATTTGCGGACATATTTGGCGGTAAAACAGATCAATGGAGCAATCCGAAAAGAAGGTTTGATGCTTGAGAGTGTTTTGCCAAGCGCTATTTTTTTAAACCCCCGACAATATCATTTGTGTGGTAGAATGCTTGACTTTTTTGAAAAGAAGCTAAGGGTTCGATATTGAAAATTGGTGCATCAGAGATATTTATTAATCAATATCGTAGTTTTTTGGCATCAGTGGCGTGTCATGGATTGTTGCTAGGGTGAGAGGAATTAGTTAAAAATATTGTACTTGTGTGATATATGTTCTCATCATTCAGAAGAACATTCATTGGTCAGGTTTCTACAGAAATACATTTCCCCATTTGAGGTATTTAGAGAAGAGCCTATGTTTGATTGGTCAAATAGGGACCGAGGGGGAGGGAATTTATCACATGTACAATTTAGACCAACTTTGTTTACTCTGGCAGCACTGCATGACACGACACTACCTATTATCTTCCCAGACATTCTCCTTGTTGTTGCAAAACTTATGTTCCTTCCTTTACCATTGTTTCCTTTGTTAATTTTTTATGTTTAAGACAATTAAAAGATGAAACTGAAATTCTAAAGTTGTGCCTTTAAATTCAGATGTCACACACACACAAAGCGTTATTCATCATGATCTAATTCTTTGATGGGGTTTGTTTGAATCTATTGCAGACCGTCAGATCCAGCAGATAATTGGTGACCTGTTCTCCGCGGGAATGGAGACGATCAAGACGACGCTGCAGTGGTCGGTGGTGTTCATGTTGCACCACCCCGAGGTGGCCAAGGCTGTCCAAGAGGAGTTGGACGAGGTGGTCGGAAGAAAGAGGCTGCCCAAACTGGAGGATCTCGCCTACCTACCCTACACAGAGTCCACCCTTTTGGAGGTCCTCCGGAGATCCAGCATCGTGCCACTAGGGACCACGCACGCTGCCACTAGGTTAGACGATAAACGATCTAAAATACGGATCATTTCAGTATTCATCTACCTATGAGCATTGCTTTTGTTTGGTAAAAGCTAACAAAAAGTTTTGATTTTTTTAGAACATACATAATTTGACCAGTGGTGGCGTAGTAAATGGATGTAGGGGGATTTCTCCCCCTCCTCTTAAATGGAATAAACTCTCACCTTTATAGTTTTATTTAATTCCCCTCTGATAATCTCGAATATGAAGCTGAAAAAATGGCCTTAAATATTTTCAAGGATTATACAATTTTCAAACGTTTGCTTAGGGAGAGTCCACAAGCCGCCCCCCCCCCTCCTACACCTTTGGCTTAGGGTTCAAAGCCCTTTAAACCCCCTTTTGTGGGTGTATGTATTAATGAATAATGTTAATTTTTATCCACCATTTTAAAATAATGAAATAAAGGGGAGAAATAACATAATATATTTTGAACAAAAATTTAATTTATTATTAACATATTCTTTAGAATTAAACTTTTAAGATTTTCTTAAGATTATTTCTAATTTAAAGAAAACACTTTTATATACAACAATTTTTATTTATCAAACAAACAAAACTATTCACATACATTCTGAGAATGTCAGAACCAAGAGATAATGTAAGGAACTTTGGTTCTAGTCTTTGATAATCAGAAATATTATTAACTTTTTTTCCCTTAGTTTTAAAACAGTGTATTGTCATGCACAATGAGTTGTAAAACCACTGATGTCGTTCAATTTTGGGCACCACTAGAATGATTCATTCCGATTAATGAGGTAGATATTTACAACACTCTTAACACTTGAGTGAGTCATTCAGCCCCCCCACCCTCTTCCAATTCTTTTTGGAGAAATCGGCAAAGAAACTTTGTGAAATCAAATTAGCGTGTGTGTAATTAATGAGTCACTTTCTTGACTTATGTTAAAACTGTTCCACTAATTATTGGTTGCGATAACATGATGGCTGCCATTATGTTTCATCAAACTACGAAAATAAAAGTGATAAAAACAAATTGATTTTACAAGATATGGTATATAATCTAAAACTAGATAGTTTTTTATGTGTTTTATTTCTATCAAAATTAAATTTGAACTCAAGTTAAAAATAAAATAAACACAAAAGGAAATCATGTTTGAGACAATAGATTTGAAACACATAAACATGGAAATATTTTGGCCAGTCAGCATTTAGATTGCCGATTTGTTCGAAGCCTGCGGGAAGGGGAAGACCATGGCTAGAGGGGGAGAAGTTGAGAGTTAAAGTTGACACACAGCTATAAAGTGAAAGCAAAGCACGTGGTGCGAATTTCAAATCCCTCAGACACCAGTCGATGATTGAAATCGAATTAAATCCGTCCGCACGTTTTACTTCGGGTTGATAACCTCTTTCATGTCAATGTGATCTTATAGTCTGAAGGACGATTGCGGAAGTTTTCAAAAAGAAGGGGGGGGGGGATTATGTTATTTACTTGAACTTCGGTTTCTTATAAGCTACAGAATGTTACGCAATTCTTGACAGATTGGTTGATTAAAGAATCTGTCCGTGCGTGTCTGCCTTTCTAGAAATGTCTCTGGTTCATGGCTACTAGATATAAACAAAAACAATGGTTCTACTTAGCCTGGTACAGATTTTTTTTAGCATCGCGTCTTACTACCCTTTTGGGTTATCTGCATATATTTTAATTATGTTAATTGGTGTAGATATGAGGAAGGTTGAATTTAGAGGATGTGTACCTGCATTTACGTGTGGAAGGAAAGTGGAAAACCATTTAGCAAAAATTACCCTCAGTACACTAGACCGGAATTCAAACCCCGTTTTCCCTGTCATCGTTAGTTCCTGTTTATTGCGTGTGTGACGCCTTATTCTATTCGACCAAAGAAGCGGGCTATACAGAGTTGTACTTTATCTATGGTTGAAAGGAATGTTTGGAAGGTCCTTTATCCTACCAAAATCCTACTATACAGTAGAACTCTGACAGGATAAAAGGCCTTTCAGACATTCCTTCGTCCCACAAGCATGCTATAGCTCTATATAACCAGTTCTGGGGGTCAAATTATCTAACGTGACACTCCGGTGTTAGACTGGATTGCCAGTGACGCCGAAATCAGAGTTATAATCCTGGTTGGGGTTTTTACCTAAATGGTTTCCCACTCACACTTCACACAAATACTGGTGCATTTCCTCTAAAATGCTACCTTCCCTATTCCTATTCCATGATGGTAATTAATCTACGCGTATCCCAAACGGGTACATGGACGCTGTGAAAAAAAAGAAAATCCCGTAGTAGAATTATAAATAAAATAAATTTATCATGTCATATATTTCCAGACGTATTACTATAAAAGTGAAATAAATTTTAGACAAGACGTTAGAGAACCACTATAGTAAGAAAGTGGTGACTAAACTGGATATCATCTCTGAGAGAATTGCATGGCTACTATTGGGGAACAGCGTTGTCGTTCTCTCGTTTTGTGTGGTCAATCTCCCTTTAAATATAAGACACGTTTCGCAACGCTGGTTAGTCGAGGTTGCCAGCAGCTCCTTCTTACCCCAGCACACCACCTTCAGACATAAATGAGAGAGAGCGAAGATAAAGCTTTTCTTCATAAGACCTGCAGTTCCCTCAGTGATGATATTGGGTGTAGCTTCACACCTGTTATAAGGTCAGGCCATTTAACTCCCCGATCAGCAAGAAAAGATAAACAAAAATTAATTATAAGCCTACACGCATTTCATACATGTTTACAATGAGGTCACACACACTGTATGATAATGAAAGCAAAGCGTCAGGTTAGGTTCCACTCTAACAATTCCTGAATGATCTTTCTAGAAAAAATGCTTTAAAAGGCCAACTAACAGTCTGATCGCCGACGCCGATTAACCCGGGACTTAGATACTAGAAAACGCTTTAAACCAGAAAACGTTTCGAATTTACTGTCTTTTATGGTGATAAGAGTGCCCCATTTGAGCAGATTTTTTTTAGGGAGGAGGAGTTATTACCCCTCTCCCTTTCTTCCAAAACTGCGCCCACATGTGTGTGTATGTATGTCTCTGTGTGTGTGAAGTTAGAACCAACTAATGTTCCACCGTATTCCTTTCTGTCCCTTCAGAGACGTGTACCTTAACGGCTTCAAGATTCCAAAGAACACCCAGGTGGTCCCCCTCCTCCACGCGGTTCACATGGACCCAACCCTATGGGACGAACCCGAGAGGTTCCAGCCGACCAGGTTCCTCAGTGCCGAAGGCAAGGTGACCAAACCAGAGTTTTTCCTTCCGTTCGGCGTCGGTCGCCGCATGTGCCTGGGTGATGTTCTCGCAAGGATGGAGCTGTTCCTCTTCTTCTCCTCCTTGTTGCACGTGTTTCACCTGGAGGTGCCCCAAGGGGAACCCCTGCCCAGCCTGAAGGGGAACGCAGGCGTTACCGTCACACCCGATCCTTGCAAGGTAAGTCCGTAAAACGGTTTCTTTTGACATATTTGGATTATTTTTTATTAGCCACTGATAACTTTTTTTTTTCCTCCACCGCTTTTTACTGGCTATATATATTTAGAGGAAGTATACACGCATTTTAGTGAAGAAAGAACCAGAGTGGGTTTAAAAAAATACGCGTAAAGTTCTTAAGTATTATTTTACAACTAAGACTTGTCTTAAATTATTTTGAAAATAGTACGAGGGATTTAAATTGGTATTATTACGTTAGTAAAAGAAAAATTAACTTGCGCCTATTTTTAAGGTGGTATGGAAGGGGACATTTTGTCGATATTTAGGAGTCCATCCACGGATTTTGGATACATTTTTTGTTTATTTTAAAATTTTCTGTTGCCTCCTTCCAATTTGTTACAGCAAATGTAAAGTAGTTTTTGACATGATGTATATAAAGTACATTATATCGCTATATAAGTTACCAGTGAGTAATTTCAATATATGACAACATTAACTGTTCAGGTAATTCTGAAGAACTGACTCATTTGAATACCACCTTCTCAGGTTTAGAGAGGATATAGGAAGCAGCTTAAATTCAAACGCTAATTAACTTCGTCAAAATAAAAGTTTGAAACATGGACTCTTGACGCGGAAACAAAGTCTAGATTAGAACAGATTTCACAACTAAATATGTGGATGGGGAAATTTAGAGAGAATGAAAGAAGATAAACATTTCTTAAAAGTTCATGTGAGGTTAAACTAACTTAAAACAAATTACTTGATATAGTTTGAAAATATTATGGTTTGTTGACCCCTTGGACAATGTCAAGCAATAGATTTCTGGGAAGGGTGTGTGTGGAGAGGGTAGAAATTCCTTTATTTTGGATCATGGAGCTTTTTTAGTGTTACTGTGATGGTGGAGGAAGGGGGAGAGTAACTATAACTTGATTTTCTTACGAATGGACGTTTGGAACTCCTTTTAGAAAATAAAAGCATATTGTTTGGTGGTCAACATTAATAATACTTTACTAAATAATTAGTATTATTTTATAGATTGATAATATCTATCAAAAGTAGCAGCTAAAGATCATATGTCTTGATGAAAGATTACGTGAAAGTAGATCTAGTAGTTTTTTCTGTCAGATAGATCCATTAGTAATAAAATTGGAGAATATATCCCACATGACACTATATATTTTAAATATTTATTTAAGGGTTAGTTGTGAGTAGAATAAAATTTAAAATTGTTAATTTCAAACCACGTAAAATATGTGTTTTTCCCCCCGTATTGGTGGCCACGTGGTCTAAAAGCCATCGCCCTCGTCTGGTCTGGTTAGCTGGTGATAGGTGGGTCCGAGTTCCTATTGGGCTTACTGAGGGTACTTTATCCTAAATGGTATTATACCCTCTACGCCAATCTGGGTACATTTTCTAAAAGTTGTAACTATCTCATACCATATTAGTGTAACTGTGTAGTAACACATTTGCCAACGGAATAATAGTTTTTTTTATCACCACGCCTTACTACCCCTTTAGTTTATCAATATATACGATAACTAATCTAATGGGATAGGGATGAGTAAGGAAGAATTTTAGGGGTAATTTACCCACATTTGCTTGAAAGGAGAGTGAAAAACCATTTAGGGGGGAAATAAATCACCCTCATTAGACCTGACCAGGATTCGAACCCCGATCTCCCCATCTTCAACAGGCTAGTTTAACACTAGAATGACACTAAGGTTATAGACTTGTAGTATCTTTCAATCCAATTCCCCCCCTCTCTTCCAAAGCTCTTGTATGAATCTTGGTAAACATCACCTTAAGTAATACAAGCTTAGGGGGTGGGGGGTGATGAACTCTTCGGGTTGTGCCATTATAGCATGCATGAGGGTTGTTCTCTCCCCCTGGGGGCTACAACTACAGTTTTGTGCCCCAAGGATGTTAACAGTTCAATGACCCTGTCTAACCCCTGCAAACCTTCCCTTCCTGAATAGTACCTGCGCCTCCCCCCTATTTTCACCCTCCCCCCACATGTCACGAGTTGTTTCCTTTGGCGACAAATCACATCTCCCCCTCTCCCTTATTCAACCTCATCCCTTTGCTAAGGTCAAAGACCCAACAAATATTTTTGCTCATATATATATATATAGTGTTTTTTTAACTCTCTAACAAAAAATGAACTCTTTATGGAGAGGATTTTTTTTACTCACTCTTAGTGGGTTTTTTTAAAAAGCGTGTTAACCTTACAATACCTTGCTCAAACACATGTCAAATTTCATTGTAATATTACAAGAAAGATGTAAACAAGTTTTATGAGTTTGTTTCATTGTTCTTTGCTTACTACCCCTGTGGTTATCCACATCTCTTCAAACCCAAAGATAAAATATAGTTTAGTTTGATTTTTTGTCTCAAAGTCACATTAGTAAGTAGTGTATCTTTGGCAAAATAAATTTAGAAAATATATATATATATATATATTCTAAATTTATCACCAAGGATAAATTTTTGTCTTTAAAGAAAATAAATTTCATGAGCCCAGCTTTACCCGGGCATTACCGGGCACTTTGCAGCGAGTCAATATTTTAATAATTTTATGATAAAAACAAAAAAAAAACTCAGAAGCATATACCCTCTTGTAGTCTTGATGGTAGGAAGGGATATCAGAAAGGCCCTTTTTCCTTACCAAAATTCTACTATATAGTAGTGTCCTAGTAGGAGAATACACCTTTCAGACGTTCCTTCCTACATTAGACTAATATCTTACTGACCACACCACAAAGTGCAAAGCTAGGTAAACATAATATTTGTAACAGTTCTCGGAGTTCAATGTCCTTTTCGCAAAGTTTGTTTACTAACGTAATACCAGTCAAGTTTTTGCTACCTCAGTTGATTTCTAAGTAATGAACTTGCTCTTTTTTTTTTACTGAACGCTTGTTGGATTTTCTATATTATTTGCTATCTTTCACTGGTCCATGCTGACCTCAGCTTTAAAAGACAAGAAGAATCAAGTGTTCAAATCTTACAAACTCATGCCATTAAGATCACGGCACCAGCTCAGACCCCCAGTTTTTATTTTGCTTTGTGAAAAGCTATGTATTTTGGTTTTCTCTTAATATAGATGTCCAGGCTTCAACTGTTAGCAAGACCTTTACATTTTATGTACCCACATTTGCTTGAAGGTAGGATGGGAAATAATTGATGAAAAACATCCTCAGAATACCCGTCCAGTATTTGAAACCTAACCTTCCCACCACTAACAAACCAGACTCTTGAGCTTGACGTTTATTCCACAATGACAGCCAAAGCGAGTTGTACATAAAATATAATGTTATGTAATAAAAAAGTGTCTCTAATATTTTCAAACTTAAAAATTAAATTACATTATTCAGTTTCGAAATGAGAGTTTTCCTTTCTTACCACTCACCCTTTATTGCCCAATCTTAAAATTTCTAGGCGAGTGGGTAGCGATTCTTGCCCCGTAGTCCTGAGCACGCTGTTAAAGAGGGAGTGTAGCGAATGCGCATTAAAGGCAATGTGTTTTCAGTTTGTATAGCAAAACTTTCTCTTTTTACAAAATAAATCAAACATTTCTCCAGTAGAAACATAGAGTTTAAATTTCATCCCATGGTGATATCAACAGTTGTTGAATATCTGTCAAGGGTGTCCTGGAATTTTATGACAATTTCTTCTCCCCATTTAAAAAGAGTTTATTATCTACTGCCGCTATACTCTAACAAATATTCAACAACTGTTAATATCACCATGTGAATAAAATTAAACTTTAGGTTTTTACTTGAGAATTATTTTATTTATTCTGCTCAAAACATTTTTTTTTGCTATACAAACTACAGAAACCTTATCTAGCGTCCTCTACACTCCCACCTTAAAATTTATCGTCTTCATTCTTTTCCTTTGCTTACCGGCCGGCGCTAATGGGGTACTAGGTGGTGGTAACAAACAAATCGGCCATTTTGACGAGTTCTCTGTTCGATTCCAGGTGAGGCTGGTGTCAAGGCCGATGGAGGTCGAGATGGAATTCCTCTCAGAAAGTCAGACCCTGAGGAACGTCGGGACTTAGTCTGAAAAACCTTCTGCCAAGATCACCCACCGAAACCTCCAACACACGGTACAAAAGAAGTTCCTGTTACATCACTTCACTACATGTTTTGACTTCACCTCATATATTCACCCCTCTGCAGAATTATATTTCATTCGGCATAATACAAGATTCACACCTACGACTTCTTTAAGGGAAGAATTGCATCGAATCAAGTACAAGATATTGTCGCTTCAAGATGACCTTCTCTGATTTTAATTTTCAATGTTGCTCAATGAAAACCAATCATGGTTGTAACAATGTTTTAATTCATTATAACACAAGTGTGCCATCCTATGACAATAAGTGTGAAAAAAAAATCACTTTGGATATTAATTTATTCATCAAATTGATGAAAAAAAAGGTATGCAGAATTAAATCCAAATGTTGATCATGTTTAACAAACATTTTAAACCCCCCTCATGTTTTCACATATTCATAAAAAAAAACATATTTCACAAACATCTGGCTGTGTAAATCCATGTTACTAGTTAATTATGTGCTCATTTTTATCATACATGCAAGCTGTGTTTTTTTTCCACTGTTCACATTTGCTGTATTTTGCTAGTCAGTTTTACCCTTAATTAATTTTATTTCCGATGCGATTGCCTAAACTAAAATTGATTTTTAATTGTTGATATACTCGAAACGAAGTATGCCTTCTGAAAAATATTAAATAAATTGGCTTCCCCATAGATTGTATAGAGGGGTTCATTTACTTTTAAGTTTACCAAAAAAGTTTGTCACAACCTATTTTTTTATATTCAAATCACAATTAAAATTAAATTATTTTAAAATGTGAAATTAGGTGTCAAAACTAAAGACCTGTATGGATAAATAAATAGAAAATGAGTTTATTAATGAAGGTACGTGGTATTTTGAAAGCACTCTTGCCAAACTATTACAATAGTTTAAATGTATGTTTAATATTAGTATTTATTTAACCTTTTTTAGTTTAGTTTAAACACCATCTAGATTTAGTCTATTTTTCATTGTGTGGACTGTGTTTAGTTAATTTCTAGTTATTCTTATAAATCTTTACCATTTGATTAAGAGTATTGTAATATGTTAATGCTGCAAACAAACCTATGTACTAGCTTGTTGTTTTATAATACCCTATTGAACAAACAGTTTTTTTCCTTCAGAATATATATTTAAAATATACTTGACACAACCTTAAAAATGGTTTATTTTAATAATAATCATACAAATATTTTATATTCATTGATATATCTAAATAAATTCAAAACTCAAAATTCTTTAGTTGCAATACTAGCTTATGAAATAATTTTGTTCCTACTAAATACTAAACTTTCTTGCGATTCACGCATAGTGCGAACTAGTCAGCTGGGGCAGATTCAAATATATATATAATTATAAAAAATATATTTATAATGCATATGAAATTTCCAAATTAAGAAAAAAAATCATCTTAAATTTAAATTCTGGAAAATAATCATAAAACTTTCAAATCAAAAAAGTCTAGCTTTAAATTGGCAAATGGTTTTAATTTTTTTTTGTATCTTTAAATAATGTTTGTCCCAGTTTGTCTTATTTATTATCTATCTTAAAACGAGCCTTAAATACTGTGTCTGTATTACCGTTTTGATATGTTAGTACAAATGGAAATATTACAAAAATATAGCATGGAAACTTATACTGTAGTAATTAACTTGAACATGAACTATTTTAGTCATTCATATTGGTATTACAACTTTGTAGTAAAACTAATATTTAGCATAATCATTACATCTCATAAGTACAAAGTGTTAAGGAAACTGCTTGTGATGACATGTTTTATTTTAGTTCCTCGATTAATATTAACAATCAATGTTTAAAAAAGAAAGAAGTGGGCCATAACATAAGATTGTTCCTAGACCAAACTTTTTCACGTGTACAACTTATCCATACAATCTATATATTGCATGGGTTATTTAAAATAGTAATGATTTGTGTTTTGTTTGTGTTAGGAAGTTTTTATGGACCTATAACACATTTTAGTTGTGAAATAATTTAGAAAAAATCATACATTTTGTAGATGTTCAAATAACTGCTACACCAAAGTCCAACTAAATAATTTTCATTGTTACATTAACAGTGCCTTTTTCAATTTGATTTATTTTTGTATGGATGTAAATATGCTCATAAATGTTTTTACCTTTTAGTTGTAAGAGAAAAAAGTTTTTAAATCTAGCACTTTTGAATATGTGTACATGTAACTTATGCAAGCTGCAAGGCTATTGGTAAGATTAAATTTGATTTGTGCTACATAACATATGTAGCTAAAATATAAAAATATAATTACTTTTTAAACAAAATAACTTTGCAATAAAGCTATTGTTATGTAGAAAATAAACTGTGCTTTATTTATTTATACATAGCTTAGTGAGCCTCAACAATGGCACTTAATTTATAATCATCTTACACCTACTTAAGCCTCTATACATGGTAACTTAAAAGCCTTACAGATAACGCGTTACTTAAGTAGGTGATATATCTCTAACCAGACTTCTTAAGAACCCATCTCACCACACAAATAACATATTACTTAAGTAATTATACATCTCGAACCAGACATCCTAAGAGCCCATGTCACTCATTGATAACGTGTAACTTAAATAAGTAGTATATCTCGAACCAGATGCATCAGGAGCCCATCTAACCCCATGGATATAGACAACATGTTATTTAAGTAATTCTTAAACTTGAACAATACGTCTTAAGAGCCCGTACTACCCCACGGATAGCGTAATACTTATAAAAACAACAACAAACATTTGTTATCACAAAAAATCTATATCATCAATTATAAATTTCCCCTTTTTTATACAACTAACCGCACTACGATGCGTCCTATTCCAGCTATACTACGTGTAAGTAAAAAGTTATTTACGTGATAAAACTGTTTTTAATGTGAGTGTTGAACTGAATAAAAACTGATAGTAAGATCTCTGAAACGACCTTTTATTTCTAGAAAGTCTTGAGTATGAAGAAATTATATTATAAAAATTAATATTAATAATAATATAAAATTTATAACCGCATATTACTACCCGTTCGGGTTATACGCTTCAGTAGTAATTATGCTAATGGGTTAGGAATTGGGAAGGATGAATATAGAGGAAGTGAACCCACCCACATTTGCGTGGAGGGAGAGTGAAAAACCACCCCAATTCACCCTAGCGAGATTCGAACATCGATAACCCTGTCCTCGGCAGTCTAGCTCAACACAAAACTAGCGCGTTTGCTAGCTATGCCACCAAAGGGGGTGGAATCAGTATTGAATTAAAAGAAAACTCATCATGTTTCCATCTAAATAATTATTATAATTGTTAAAAATAATTTTGTACAAGTTTTTTTTCAGTAAGAAAATTCAGACTAGTCACTATTTGGGAACGCGGTTGCGGCAATAAACACAATCAAACATAGGACGACCCTTTAATAATCAAGGGATCACTAAACCCACTATAAAGGGAAACTCAGGTGTGACAGAAGTTTATCTCAGCCGTTGATCTCGTGGTAACCTTTAATTCCTTGAATATAAATATAAAATTTTGTTGGGTAGAGTTTTTGGGTCTGGATAATAGAATGGTATGGCCCTGAAATGAAGCCACCAATGTTTGCAAAATACAGTGAATAAGTCTGAACGAGTAATTCCTCGATGCGGAACCTCAGGTAGTCTCAAAAATATTTCAACTAGAGAGTTTACAGTTGTATTGAGTAAATAAACAAACACACGCCAAAGTTAGAGTGGTGGCTTCAATGACGGCTCAACTATTAATGATATATCCCAAAGTAGTTTCAAGAGCCAAAGGTGTTCCCATGAGCCAAAGCCTTTTCTTGTTACCAACGATAAGTGGCTATTATTCCCCTCCAACCAACATATCGACTTCTTGTGGTTCATACAATTTTTTACCAGTGAGAACTAGATTATTCAAGGGCAGGAGTTGATCCAATGAAACAAGCGCGGTTGAAAAGAAACATGTGAAATGATCAACCATTAGTGCGTGGACAACGACATTATGAAAAGGATCTAGCTTCAAATAAAAATTCCCTGTAGTACAGGTGGTAACAATTTTGGATGAACCAATACCTTTGACCTTAGAATGGAAGCTTTCCATTGGTAGGTCTAGCTTAGCACAGGCTTTTTAGTGTAATGAAATGATAAACGGAGCTTCCGTGCACCAAACACGGACTGAATGTACTACACTATTGTGATCTCGCACTAGTACAGTTGCAGTACCTAGAATAAACCTGAAAGGTGTACCCCTCAAAGGGTTGGTTGCGAATGCGTAGGATTGGTGCTCTCCAATATCCCAATTGGTTGGGGTAGTGCTGCTGAGTGAGGTTAGTTTCACTCACTCCCCCTGACTACGATGAAATGTAGATGCGGTGCGTTTGTTGCCAAACGTAGGGGTTCCGCAGTGTCATTATCACCCAAAGTGGTGTTTGCGGTCACTTCAAACTGTATAGCTGTCAAGCTGTGATGTTTACGTTTACAATACAAAATTTTCCAAGTTTTGCCTGATCCACAAAACTTGGAAAGACGTGAGACCGATAAGCCGTTTTAGCATAAACGATTTGACTGTACGTAACCCCAACGACCATCAATGTTCATTTTTGCGGAAGACAGGACAGGAGTAGAAAGGGTGCTTGGCCTGTGAATAGGGCGCAACCCTTGGTTCTACGAGCAGTGGCAGAGTGGTTGGCATCAGAATCTAGAGGTCTCTGTACTACAAAATTATGATTTGTGTTCTCTTTATTAGCAAAAAGGATCTTTTTCTCATTAGTCATTAGTTTTAAAATTGGAAGTGGGAGTGTGGGTCTTACCAACATGGCTCATTCGACTTGGTGAATTTTGTGAAAGAGAAGGTTAAACAACTAATTTTTCAAATTTTGGAATGACTTTGAAAGGTTGAGTATTTTCAAATGGGATAACAGTTGTGAAATCTAACTCTTTAAAAAAAAAAAAAAATACATACAAAATAATGTCAACTAAATCAAAAATTTATAATTGTTGAAGTGCGTTAAAAGGTACAAAAAAAAATTCCCCAAGAATAAATTAAGGAATTTCTGATTCAACATTAATAGTTTTAAATTGCGTGGATTTATCAAGATAGATGGAAACTAGGATTTGTTTATTATTTTATATATTTGTTAAACCTCTGAATGCCAATGCATACTTCTCTACTGTAGGGGGTACAGAAAAACAAATCGATCTAGCTGGATCTTGTAAGCCAGTGACCAAATAATTAACTTTGTCCAAGCCTGTAATATTTTTTTTTTTCATTATTTTCTATTTGTTTAATAGTTGATAACATTGCAACCATTCTTCTGGAACGCTGGTAAAATTGGAAACATTTAACTTCTGTCTCGTTTTTGGTAGTGTAACGCAGCTGGTTGCGTAATTGAAACCAACTTTTAATTAATTACACCATATAAATCTTCAAATCTGGTAAATGGGCTAACACTAGGTATATAAATTATAATATTTATTTAATTAAAACTTCACCTAATTTTGTTCCAAACCGCAATAAATTCTCCACGGAAAGTATTATTTGATATAGTTTTAGCATAAAATGTATTAATTACGGTCTGATGTTTAGCTCACAAAATGTCTACTGCTGAGTTCACTAGGAAGTGATCCGTTCCACATTCAGCTCCATGCACAGCCCTAGATAATATTATTTACTAAACTTCTCAGTCGCTCATCATACACCATAAAATCTATCATCGTCCTCAAATCGCCCCTTTGCCATGCATATAAGTGAATATCATTGTGCTTAAACCATGTGTTCGACACAAATAAACCTTTTTAAAAACACATACTCATTAATGATTTTTGATAAGGACGGATCAGGAAATGATTGTCAACTTAGAATAAATGAAAAACTGTTAGAACAAGTGAATGATTTCTGTGTATCTGGGCGAAATGTTCTATAATAATGGGAGGATGGATGGTGTCATCGACAGACGGGTGAATGCTTCTCGGAGAGTAGTTGGATGTATATGGACTATTGCAAAGCATGAAGTAGTATCGAAAGAGGCAAAGATGGCAGTACATAAAAGTGTGTTAACTCCAACATTGTTTTATGGATGTGAAGCGTGGATTTGTCAGGGGAAACACAAGAACAGAATGAATGTGGTTGGAATTAGATATCTAAGAAATGTATGTGGAAAACTCGTATGGACAGAGTCAGTAATGAAAGGGTGCAGAAGAAGTGCGGTTTGAAAGGCAATCCAATAGTTATACGTGAAATAAGTGTCTTACGTTGGTTTGGGCATGTGGAGAGGATGAGTATGGATCAAGTGACGAAGCATATAAGGCAAACCTAGAAGATACGACGCACAGTTTAAAAAAGTAATATAATTAAAACTAAGGACATAACAACACAGTAAAAAACAGAAGTACATTCTCTGTACTATAATTTTTACGCAAAAAAATTTCTTAGGGTAGGAAAACATTTAAATATGGTTTAATGACATTTTTAGAAATCCCTATTTTTCGCCATTTCTCCTATATGTTGGTAAGAGGACGCAGTGTGGGTAGGAAATATGGCTTAAGGGAAATTACACGAGGAAAGATTAACAAATGTACTTAATAAATCTAAGAATATTTTTTATTTATTTATTAACTTACAAAAGTTATTTTATTAATTATAAAGGAATAAAAATCAAATTTTGAAATTTTCGCACTTAAATAATGAGATTTCAAATATAGGAAAGCTATCCATTACAGAAAATTGTGTGAACTTCCTAATAATCGTAGGTATAAGAAAGGGGAAAGACAGTATAAAGTGGGGTATTGGACTACAGCATGAAGCCTTCTTTTAAATAATTGTTTCAAAGGGAAAGAAAGGGAAATTGAATGCGCAACGAGGGGGGAATGATTGTTTATGAAGTAGTGCCATGGTGGATGTCTCTATTAAAATTGCATGTAAGTTAAGTATTTTTGTTGCCGTAGCATCAAGCTGGTATAGCAACCGAGAGCATGCAGTTTTAATAGGTACATCCACAGGATCATACTTTTTAAACAATTACTTCCCCTCGTTTTATTTCATTTACCCTCCTTTCCCTTCAAAAATATTTACAAAGTTATGCCACTTTTCAGCATTGTATTCCTTTCCCTCTCCCCATTCTTTAAAATTTTATTTCAAAATTATTTCAACCTTTTCTATTATTCCCCTCAAAGAACACATCTGTGTGTATACAGAACCGGTGTAAATACAAAGTATGCGCGTCGTCGCCATTTCTTCTAAAACCACAGGAGAGATTATGCAGCCCATCTCTCGTGACAAATATGGCTGAATGTGCCAGAAAACGGTTGCCGCAAACGGCCACCAAACCTACTTGAAGTACAGAAACGCTTCATTCAGTATCTTTGAGGAAAGCATGCAAAGTAAAAATAGTACAGGCATGGTATCGATATTCATAAACTCATCACGTAAAAACACAAATATTTCATAAACGAGGCAACATAAAGCGACGGGAATTTACTATAGCGTGCTATCAACGGTCCATTTCAATCTGAAAAGATAACTAGTACTGCGCTCTTAGCTGAATAAGCAGGAACTAAGGTGCGGAAACTCTCCTACCTTATATGAAAGTAAAGTGTGTTGATCGAAAGGAAGGGGAAGGCTGTATAAGACATGGCTAAATGTTGTAGATGAATGGGTGAAAAAGAGAAACATTAAGAGTTTTAAGAACAAAAGAGTATGTATGATTCAGTGTTAGGATGTTGTTGAAACAAAGGGAGTATGCAAGGATAGGGAAGTGTGGAGAAAGTTAGTGAGGATGGATTAAGTACGAAGTTGTTTTATGAGCTATATTCCTGCAAGGAAATGACGTGATTAGGCATAGGTGTATAATATATGTATCTATGTTATTTAGCTACTCTCTTAACTAATGTATGCATTGCATTCGTACAAATATTGTTTATTTCTTTTGAGTTTGAATTTTTAATTGCTGTCATATTTTACATGGTAGTCATAATTTCGGCGAAGGTGTAAACGATATAAATCAATACACATAATGGATATTATAAAAATGGAACCAATAATATTGTAAACAAACCAATGCGGGAAGTGGTAGTAGCAAAATAACGATATAAAGTGATGGCAAAACAACGCAGTTAATGGCCATGAAAAGAAAATTCTGTTGGTTAGGGTTTTTGGGTATAGATAGGTCTGGGTAATAGAATGGTATGGCCCTGACCTGAGGTCACCAATGTTCAAAAGCGACAGCAAATACGAAAATGGAATGTAAATAATTGCGTGGTTCAGAGGAAGGTGCTTTTCATTTGGTTATAAGGCCTACTCTACACTAATGGTTAAAATACTAGCAGTTAAATCTCTAGCAACCGTGCCTTTGAATGAAACCCTTGTTATCAAGTTAGAAAATAAGTTTTCGTCTAGACCAGCGTTTATACCGCTACCTCTAGAGGCGTTAAAACCGCCTAGCGGTAGAAACGCGAAACAAATTGCACCAGGCAGTTGTGCCTCAATGTCACAAGTCTTTCAGCAGGAATAATAAATACTTTTCCTCAAGATGGTATCACGTTTTGCGATATTTTCATTCACTAAGCCAAGTAGTTCATCAAATGAAACCACAGACATTCTCTAGTTTAAAAATAACTTATCTGGGTACATTCTGGGATTCATAAAGATAATATGAAACTGTCTCGTTGAGAGACGGTTCGATGATGTGGGGCTAGTTCATCAACGTCTCTTATGACGAGTTTTTGTTGTTGCGAGTTTCCTCCAACAAAATAAGTCCCGCAATACAGCCGGCCTGTACAATGTCCATTTTCAAACCATTTTGCACAAGTGGAAGCAACACCCGCGGCATTTAAACCACTAGTGTAGAATCAGTAGCGTTTTATGGTAGCTGTTTAACAGTTACGTTTTGACAGTCAGGTGTAGATTCAAGAGCTTGAGGGCGTGAGCTAGCGGCAAAACCATCGCGTTTTAACCGCTAGTGTAGAATTGGCCTAGTGATCAAACTTTCAGTGGTTAAATAGTCGAGAATGCAGTTAAATAGATATGAAACATCATTCACAATTTATAATAATGTTCAGAACGATAAGAAAATGTTAGTTATAGCACCAACACAATATAATATTAAACGCGTACACGAAACAATAATTGTTTATATCGACATAAAACCAAATGGTAAGTTACCTCCGTCCATAATAATGAAACCCAACACAAAGTTCGATTCCAAATGACCAATTTAACTGAGCGGCTGAATGCATAATACAACAAGAGCGGGAGGAAGGTAAGTAAGACACACTCACTGTCAACAACAACCACACCTCCAACAAGACATCTTGTGAATGTGAGGAATGCCAGGCCTCCACCGTGGTTCAGATTCCACGTTAAACTGTAGGTCCTCCATTTCATATCACAATCACCCTACCATTACACATTAGCGTAAGTGCGTATAGCCCGAACGGGTAGTAAGACGCGGTGCTAATAATAATAATAATAATAATAATAACAACAACCACCTCCAGTGCCATCTTCCACAACTAATAATGTGACCACAACACCATATGTGTATACTCGTGTTCAGCTTAACCTCAAAAATTGGGTAGATGGAAGGAGGTTCGCCCACTTTAGCTTTGCTATGGGTAAATCACAGTGAAAGTCCTCATACAAAATTCCTTTAACCCCGCCCCCCTTCCCATCAATGATTTCCAAGGGGAATGTGAGTCATACGCCTTAAACTAATACCCACCTAGGTGTCCGCATGGTCTAAGGTGTCATTCTCACAGTAGACTGGTTTGCCGATGACAGAAAGATCGATATTCGAATCTAGGTTGGTCGTACTGAACTTTATTTTCCAAACTAGCTTTCCACTCTCCTCCAAGCAAATGAGGATATACTTCGAGTAAATTCAGCCTTACTCATCCTTAACCCATTAGTAAAATTAGTACCTAGGCGTATAACCCGAATGGATAGTAAGATTGAGTGCTAAAAAAATTATATATATAATTATATATTACAATAATACAATTGGTGGAAATAAACTTTGGTTTTGGATATAATCGTTCCTGGGTGCAGGCCCTAACTTTGAATTTAAATTAATATCCATATGGACAATGGAATAGAACCCGAAAAGTTTATGGCTCAATTCCCGTGTCCAGATGTCATTTTTCAACCATATTTTACTTTATACATTAATTTTGATAGACAATTAAAAGGAAACGTTAAATTAAAGGCATAGTTTAACCAAATACAAGAAAGAACGCATTGTTGGTGAATACAAGTTTGACCATATACACAATTTATTTTTATGTGTGCACAAATAGTAAACCTTCGTTCCCCCTCCCTTACCCCTAACTGCCCCTCCCCCACTTAATAATTCCTTATACGTTTGTTGACCCAGTTTTAAACTTTGTTGAGAGTCATTTGCCGAACATACAATTTAAAAAACCAACATATATTTAGTTGGTTATTGCCCTTACTTAACCTTAAAACCTACAATACTAGACAGGATTACGCAAAGTACACCGCGCGTGCCAAAGTGTATATACTCGTTTGGTTAGCAATATTAGTCACGGGAATTTATCACAGATCACTGAACTTTGCATAGTAAGTTATCTTAGCCTATACACTCATTACGACTAGACATGTTTTTAATATTATTAAAATATGAACGGATATTTTTATTTAAAAAAAAGTTTGTAATACCACAATTGAGGATTAGCACTGTTCAAAAAGGTTTCAGTTCGAACTTTATGCTTCGTGTATAGTATTGCTGGTAAAATATTTTGGTCTCTCCATGTCTTACTACCCGTCTGATCCATTCGCAAATTTAAACTAATGGGGTGAAGCTATAAAAGACAATATTAGATATTTATTTTTGAATTTTTTTATTTAGCACCGCGTCTTACTACCCGTTCGGGTTATACGCTTTAAGTACTAATTACGCTAATGGAATAGGAATTGGGAAGGTTGAATTAGATGAAGTGAACCCGCATTTGCGTGGAGGTAGAGTGGAAAACCATTTAGGAAAAACCACCCTCAGTTCACCCGACCGAGATTCGAACCTCGATCTCCCCGTCCTCGGTGGTCGAGCTCAACACGACAAGCGCGTTAGCCAACTACGCCACCGAGGCGGGTCTTATTTTTATAAAATTTCAATAAAAGCACTTATGGCTTATAAAGGGAGCATTTCTTAAGTCAACAACCTGAAGGTTGGTTTGATGTGATTTCTATTCATCAATAGCTGGGTATGGAATAGGCCCTTATACTGGTTAGTGCTGTCTGCACCATCTGGTAGAAACCCCATGTACTAGTAGCGTTCAGGAAGTGTGGTGGTTCCGGTTGTCTTCCACACTTAATTTCTATGAGCGAGGATGAAAGGGCTTACCAATTTTGCCAAAAAGTTATTCTCACATATCTTTCAACGATCTTTTAAATGTCACAATCGACATGGGACCAACGATTTTACTGCCCCTCTGAAGAAAGTTATACTTCGAATTTTTACCGTTAAAAGAAAATACTTGACCTCAGCTAGGTTTGAACCCGCAGATATGGGGTCCTGAGGTGAGCACTTTGCCTCAAGACCACCCAGCTCGCCAATGGAGTTTAACAATCAATACAATATTAATACTACACAATTTCTGCGTTTTTATGGTCAAGTTAAATAATATGAATTGATTTTTTTTAATAAAATGAAAATATGTCAATGTAAATAATTATTTGATATTTTAAGATGAAATTACCCGCTTCATTGGCCACATGGTCTAAGGAATGGCTCGGCAAACCTTTTTGATATCGTGAGCCATATGGCTTAAGAAACATTTTGATGGGCCGGTTTGAAGAAAATATCTAACAAAGAACTTTATAGTTTTAATATAGTAATTAGTTATCAGTCTATTTTCATCAGTAGAAATGTTTGTTTACTAAATATTTGGCGGGCCAGATAAAATCAGTCAGTGGGCCGTATCCATCCCATGGGCCGTAGGTTGCCAACCACTGTTCTAAGGCGTCACTCTTGCAATAGACATGACTACAAATAATGGGGAGATCACGGTTGGAATCCCGGCTGTCTGCACTAAAAGTTGGTTTTCCTCAAATGGTTTCCTATTCTCCCTCTACGCAAATGAGGGTTATTTCCTATGAATATAACCTTCATCCTTAGCACATTAGCGTAATTAGTGCATATGTGTACAACCCGAACGGGTAGTAAGACGCGGTGCTAAACAATACAAGGAAAACCAACATAAGGCGTTAAATGGATGTTAAATGTCAAAACCAACTCAAGAGTATACCCTACCTAGATTCGAACCCAGATATTCCTGACATCAGCAAACAAGAGTAGAAGAGCTTGACTGATTAGTCCTCGTGCCCACTAATGCGGGTTGTCAGTTAATCGGTGAATGTGTAACACAAAGGATGTGTGAAGCATTTATTTAAATACTCTAAAAGGCCTACTCTTTTTTTATGCAAAATAAAAACGAAGTTGTAGACATTTAGGCCAAGGCTATTATCGGAACATTTATTACTATTATTACAATAGTATGGCCATGGCACTTTTTTATATAGTTTCCATCCTACACAGTGGAAAGAAATTAAATAACATGATATATGCATGCATATACATACCTAATCACGCCATTCTCTTATGGGGTGGTCAAGAAACTGTACATCTAGCTCAAAACACAGCTCTACTTAATCCATCCTTACTAACTTTCTCCACACTTCCCTATCCCCGCATACTCTCTTTGTTTCTATAACATCCATACACCGAGTCTCACATGCTCTTTTATTCTTGAAATATTTAATGTTTACCTTAACATGATCGTTTTAATTTATAATAAGTTATTCGACGAAATCCCACCAAAGCAGAAAACTCTTCAAGTCAACTACTTAGACGTAGAATATAATCCGAATTAAGTGTTAAAATTTCGCTTACTATAACGTATTTAACAGGTTACAGGTGAGCGCCGTTAGACGTATGCAACACGCTTCATAGGAGTGTGGCGCCTATCATCTATCATATCAACCCCAGGCGTTTGCCATTTGCAGACAAATTCCTTTTATTTCCGAGACGTCATCATGATCTAATACGTCAAAGATTCTCTTGAAGCGTTCAGAACCAGGTATTGTCCTCGTATGAACCACATACTTGTCAGAAAGAGGAATTCTACACCACGCCCATTTGACTTCGTCAGTTTTCCTGGAAGTGTCTACAATTAAAGAGAGTTTTCGTTCATATTTTTATGGTAGAGAGAATTTATATTCTATATTATAGCTGATTCTCGATGTCGTCATCATATTATACTAATTATTTTAAAATTATATTACCACATTATTTATGTTTTATTAAGAATGAAATTTACTATTAATATAAATAACGCCTCATGTTTGTTTTTCTTTCTTTTTTTAATCATTGCTCTTACTACCCCTCGGGATGTATTCATATGTGCTAATTACGCTACTGAATTAGAGAGTTAGGGATGAGGAAGGTCGAAATGAGAGAAGAGAAAAATGTAATATCAAATAGAGTTTACAATATTTTATTAGGAGCTGAATTAGGTGGGGATGTAAAGATCATAAGTTAAAACCACTACTTACATCATACATAATACACTGTAGAAAATAATAGATGTGTAATCTAACTCAATCCAAGCAGAGTTTAATTTTTTCCTAATCTGTACATTACATTTAAAAAAAAATCGTTGTATTCACTGATAAGATACAAAGAAACAAAAATCGACTACGAAAGCACATTGGAATCGAGCCGACAGATATTGGCCGTGAAAGGCTACTACCGCGTCGTCTCAAATCTGGCGGTGAAGAGAAGAGATTGAGGTCTCGGCGTGAGTGTGATGCCAACGTCCCCCTCCAGGTCGAGCGGCGCTCCGTCTGGCGGAGACACGCGGAACTGATGCACGATGGTGGCGCCGAACAGGAACAACAGCATCCGGCCGAGCTCCTCACCCACGCATATGCGCTTACCTGTGCGGGAAAACATGCCAAAACTGCGTAACGTTCTTTGAAACAATGTGTTTTATTTTACACCGCGTATTACTAACCGTTCGGGTCACACGCTTATTTACTAATTATACTAATGGTTTCTGGGATAAGGAAGGCTATATTTGGAGGAAGTACATCCGCATTTGCGCGGAAGGAGAGTGGATTAAAAAAATCTTAGTACATCCAACCTAGATTCGAACCTTGATATCCTTCGTCATCGGCAGTCTAATCTAGTGCAAGAGTGGCGGCTTAAGTCATGAGGCCATCGAAAAGGGTTGTGTTATAGTTATTATATAACAGATAAGAGAGGGGGAAGGCGGGTATCTGCAATTGTGATCACAATTATAGTATTGCTAACGGATCCCCTTTCTAACCTCTTGCAACTTTAGGGAGGACAAAACACCCTCAATACATCCAACCTGTATTCAAACCCCGATCTCCCCATCGCTGGCATTATAGTATACTTCGAAAGTGACGCCTTAGACCGTTCACCCATCAAAGTACCTAAGTATTTTTGTTATAAATATTGGCCTAGAATCTTGTTCCCCTCTACCCCACCTTAGACCTCTCTAAGTCGGCTTCCCCACCTGTCTGGAAAGGGATGAATGCCTCAGGTTTGTAGAAGCGATCGTCTTCTGTCAGGAACCGACCAGGATTGAAACGATCCGGTTCTGGCCATAGCTTGGGATCCATGTGCACGGCCCACTGCAGTGGGACCAACATGGCGCCCCGGGGGATATGGTAGCCCGCTAACTCCGTGTCCTGGAAAATAACAACATACAGTTTTGTGTGGGGGAATTTAAGTTGGGTATCTATAGAATGCAAGCTAAGGGCGTGTGTTTACAGTTTTTATATCAAAACTGTTGTTTTTTGCCAAAATAAATCATATATTGCTCCAGTAGAAACATATAATTTAATTTTCTTTACATGGTGATAACAACAGTTGGTGAATATTTGTCATGAACATAACAGTATTATATGAGGAACTTTTTAAATGAAGATAAAAAATGGTCAATAAATTCCAGGAAACCTTTGAGAGATATTCAACAGCTGTTGATATCACAATATGAAGAAAATTAAACTAAATATAAAGGTTTACTTGTCAAAGGCTAGAAACTTTCCAAAGATATAGGACTTTCGGTATTTACGGAGAAAGCAAGCGATTGTATAATTAATTGTACATGACTTGCGAAGCTTGAGTGATCGAAATTATCCACGGAAATGGCCACATCAAGTATCATATTCGTAAAACTTTGAGAAATGATACCTGGACACGGTAATCGAACCCAGGTGGATAAACCACATTGATAAATATTATGAGAGAACACGCGCCCCTACCCCCTTTCTAGTGTTCCGACCAAGATTACAGCTTTGACATTAGCCCTCGAAACGCTGACGCCTTAGACTGCGTGACCTCCAGTACGGGTAGGATTAAGTATGAATGACCCACTTCGGTGCCTGCATGATCCAAGGCGTTACTCTCACAGTAGACTAGACTGTCAACAATGAGGAGATCGAGGTTCAAATATCGGTCGGGTGTACTGATTTTTTTTAAAAATTTCTGTTCAATCTCCCTACATGCAAATGTGGATACACTTCCTATAAATATAACCTTACTAATCCCTAAAACCATTAGCGAATAAGTACATATGCGTACAACCCGAACGAGTAGCAAGACGCGCTGATAAAAAAAATTAGAATGAATGATGCTTGATACACATAGGTTTTTTGTTATATATTTTACTGGTTAACTTAGGATGTGATAAGGTGGTATGAGTGTATTTTCTTTAAATGTGTTTTGTAAAGGGTTTTAACCTCTACCCTCCCTATACATTAAGAGTCCATCTCGACCAATGGATGACGCGTAGCTTAGGTAGGTAATACAGCTCGGACACGGCGTGCGGTTTCCACCCCCACCTCTAGATCAAGTTTATGCAGACAGTCGTATGTCTGTGAACATCACGTACCTCTAGAGCGCCATGTGGTATCCCCAGTGGTACCACCGAGCGGATCCTCTGCGTCTCGGCGAGCGTCGCCTCTGTGTAAGGCAGTACCGCGGCGTCCTCTAGAGTGAGGGGACGCCCTTGTAGCACTCCGTCAAGCTCTTCTTGGACCCGCGTCTGAAAGGGATCCCCTTATAATTAAAACCAACGACGAAACAAACGTTTAAAACACAAACCGCACAGCAAGTTAGAAATAAAGATCGTTTATACTTTATCATATAGCGATTTCATAGTTTCTAAAACAATCCAACACCTTGGATCATTCGGTAGCTTGTCTGTGTACAGAGATTAAGAGTCCCGGGTTCGATTCCCGGCATGACTGAACAATTTATCATTGGTGAAAGGTGGGTTTACACCTTCACAGTGATAAATTAACGGTCGGTGACTGAATATTGTGACTGTCCTGGTCTTAAGTGAGATGATTATAAGCCATATGTAGCTACGACCAGCCTAGCCAGCTAGTAGTGGAAAATATATGGATCGAATAAAAAACCGACCCAAGCCACATGCTGGAAATAGTAACGGATGTAAAGTGAAGTTTTTAAAACAGTAATCAGTAAACTATCCTTAGGCCTATATGAATATTTTGTTTCTTCAAATTATCAAAACATATTTCCTTATTAATTTTAATATGTGAAACATTCCCTGAATACCCATTTTGAACAAAAGTCATTTTTCATCTTTTTTAAATTATCAGTAAACCAAGCTTAAGTTTATAGCTATGGAAAATTTGGCCTTGAGGTATGAAAATATAACATATTAATATTACATTTGAACAAAATTCATCAAATGGTTTTGGCTGTAGCCCCAAGAATAGACAGACAGACTTTGATACAGACAGACGCGGGGACAGAAAGAATTCTAAGACCCGCCCCCCCCCCTTTTTTTAGTTCGGGGTCATATAAAACATCAAAATACATTATAATCTCGATACATACAATTTTAATTATTACAATAATTTCTCTAAATGAGGCGGTAAAAAAAGGCATTCTTCAGATTTGTAGGTTTTGATATTATGTTTTGACGCTGACTCCCGGTCCTTGATTACGCTTGGTACCCCCTCTCCCCTTCCCAAAGCCATTCTAACCTGAACGTCGGGGTTCTGCGCCATGAAGAGCAGGAACCAACGCAGGGTGGTGAGGGTGGTGTCCACCCCGGCCCCGAAGAGGTCAGCCAGAAGGTGGTGGAACTGGGAGACGGTGTAGAAACCCTCATCCCCACGGCCCGACGCTTGGCGCCGCGACATTTCCGCGAGGAACGCGTCGATCATGTCGTCTCCCGGACCACTCCCTTCTCTCCTCTTTTTCCGCTCTCGGATCATGTTGTCGTAGACTACGTGGGTCTTCTCCTTGCCTTCCATCAGGAAGCGCATCGTCTTCTTGTACTCTGGAAACACTCTGACAAACATGTTTTTTATTCACTGCATCTTACTACATTCTTAGGCTATACTTATATATGATAATTACTCTAATAGGGTAGGGCTTGGGAAGGAAACATTTTTGAGGTAATTTACCCGTATGTGAGTGGAAGGAGAGGGGAACACCATTTAGGGAAATGCACCCTCAGTAGATCCGACCGAGATTAAAACCATGAGATCCCCATCATCCGCAGGCCAGTCTAACACGAGCGCGACGCCTTAGACTGTTTGGCCACTACAGTAGATTTGAAAGACATTAATAAATGCAACATCTTATGTATATTTTTTAAATATTAAGAATAGGCTACATTTTGTTTAACATAATTATAAAGATTATGATTTATTTATAATTTCAACAAGGTATCCTTCATTACATTAAAATTGTTGATTTATTATTGAACATTTAATAGTTTTATTTTTACTGTAGACAATTTAATATTAAAAGATTTCAGTCTTAACTTGCTTGATTCCAATATGGTGTTGATTATAAGAAAGAGGCAGAGACATAGGTCTAAACGCAAGTGTACTATGTAATTACGATAAGGTGTTTAGGGTTGATGAAGGTTAAGATTTGTGTGGGGAAATAGTTGAAAACTGTTGAAAAACATACCCTTAGTAGACCTGATTGGGATTCAAACCCTAATCTACCTGTCATTGGCAGTCCAGTTTATTGTGAGTGTGACGCCTCAGACCAATGGTATCCAAACTCTTTTTTCACGTACCCTCAGATATAATTTCTCTTCAACGTTTTAACCACAAAAGTTTTTTGCGCAAAATGCAAGTTAAAGATCAACAGAAATTAAACAAGTGCCCCTAAAATCGCATGTCCTTAACGTCCGGATCTATTAAGGCCAGCCCCAAATCTGATCCTGACTTATGTAATAATATACATTACATTTTAAATATCCCCTAATATATCTTCGTGTACTCCAGAGTTTAAGAACCCAAGGCTGAATACCACTAGATCACTGAAGTGGGTGTCAATTTTTTTCAGTATGTTCATATGTTGAAATTGAAAATATCATGGATGGAGATGGTATTAAACACAGAAGTTTTAGGAAAATCAAATGAAGAAAGGAGACTTTGGAAAGGTATACAGCAAAGAAGAGTTAGCATGGTAGGGCATTTAATGAGACATAATATTTTGCTGAAGATAATTATAGAAGATGTAGAAGAGATAAATTCAAGAGGGAGGTAAAGACTGGCGTACACGAATCAAATAATGAATGATGTTGGTATAAGAGGGTTCAAAGATGTAAAGACTTGGTCCAAGATAAGCAAAAGTGAAGATCTTCAACAAACCAATCACAAGATTGATGACCTAATGATGATGATGATGATGATGATGATGATAGTAATGATGTTCCTAATTATAGGTTAAATCATTGAAGAGGGTGACATTCAGAATGTTCCTCCTGTCAGTGTAGAGGTCCTCTTCCAAAAGATGTGGAATATTCTCACCTGAGGAAAGGCAGGAAGTTGATAGGCCCGGCCACCCCTATGAGCTTGGTTCCTTCCTCTTGGAGGTGTTGAAGCCAAAGCCAGGTGGGGTCGTCCTCCGACCAGGTGTGGCCGAAAACCAGGGAGTTGACCACGTTCCCCAGACAGTGGAGAAGCGCGGGTTGAGGGTCGCATGGAGACGTCAGACGGCTCAGTTTCTGCAAGAGGGGGGCAACAAGTTCTAGATCGTTGTTTAGTATAGCTAGAGTCTAGTGGTCTCAAACTAGAGTCTATCTACGGTGGGAATGCAGGTAAATGGTAGCTGGCTGAAAGTTATTTATTACAAATATTGGCTGAAAGTCACTAGTGTCCAATATATTCAGAAACAATTATTATCAATATTATATTATCGATTAAAAAAAAGTGTTATCAAACGCTTCTGATCATACTTCCGATCAATATTTGTAATACTAATAATTATATTTCGCGTCTGGGCTATTATATCATTCAAAGCCCAGTAGTGGAAATTTAGCGTTGCTCAGGGAATACCCGGATGTATTAATCGTACATCCTTTCCACGGAGGCTTTTTCCACTTCTCGATGTGATGAGATGATGGTGAGTATGAGGGTGTGGAACGAGTGGAAACACTTAAACCTAACTTAAGCCTAAATAATCATACCCTGGTGACCGTTGGGGTAGTTCCCCTTTCGGGGAAAAATACCCAATGGAACAAGTCGGAAATTGAAACCGGGATCCTTAGGCTCATAGCCAGGTTATTATTATTATTTAGCACCGCGTCTAACTACCCGTTCAAGTTATACGCTTTAAGTACTAATTACGCTAATGAATTAGGAATTGGGGAGGTTTAATCAGAGGAAGTGAGCCCGCATTTGCGTGGAGGGAGAGTGGAAAACCATTTAGGACACCCACCTTCCCAGTTCACCCAACCGAGATTCGAACCTCAATCTCCCCGTCCTCAGCAGTCGAGCTCAACACGACTAGCGCGTTAGCCAACTACGCCATCGAGGTGGGTCGTAGCCAGGTGCACTGACCACTACATCATGAGGCTGGTTATGTTTGCATTAAATACACTTCTGATAGCTGTCACTTACCACCTCTCCTATCGTAGATAGACTTTAGTCAAAAGGTCAGAATCACAAACTCGGGGCGAGCTGCAGGTCACAGCAGAGATAAACATGTTTGCTTTAATATATATATATATTTTGCAGCGAGTTTTACTACCCGTCTGGACTATGCACAATTTAATTACGCTTGTGGTTAAGGGGTGAGTAAGATATAATATAAAGGCAATGTAACCTCATTTTAGTGAAGGGAATGTGTAAAACCATCTATGGAAAAAACACCATCTGGACATCCAGTTGTAATTCAAACCGTGACCTCCCTGACATCCGCAAACTAGATCAGAAGAGTCTGACGTTTAACTCACTATACTAGTTGCTCCTTGAAAACATTGACTTGCTTTTTAAAATTACCCTTTTATTGTTTCCTATTATAAGTACACATGTTCTACCACGGATTTTTCTAATCTACATCTTGGCAGGAAGAGTTCTGCTGGCCATTTTAGTGACCAAGCCAAATAGCCTAAATTGTAGATAATTTATAAAGAAAATAAGTTTAAAAAACTACTTCTAGATAAAATAATAATTTTGTGACAAAGTAGGACTATTTTTAGAACTATTCAATAATTTATGATCTTTGTTTCAACGATATATTTTTAAAACTCACTGAATAAAACGTAAATTCATAAACATGAGAAAGTCTATCTTGACTTGCCGTGACGTCACAAGTAAAAATTAGTTTGATTTAGCAAAACAATTTATGTCAAATTAGATTGTTGTCTTTTTGCAGCCTTTCGTTTTATTGTTTTGAAATTTGAAGTTGTGAGGCATACTCTCGATGTAAAGAAAAGAAAAGTTTCTTGGTTAGAGCTCTAAGAATCATCGTCAAAAGGAATCGTTTCATTTTGTTAACATTCAGATGGCAATTACTTATTTCAAGCCATAGCCCGCGTAAAGTAGTGCAATGAATTTGACATGCGACTGTAAATCAGAACGAAGTACAATACAAGCCACTCACATGTGGCCAACTATAAGCATTGTAGTCAGTAGGCTTACCTCAACACATTCCTTGACACCGACGGCAATGCGCTGCTCCATCTTGTCCCTCTTGGGGCCGAACCTCACCATCCCGAAATTCTTGAGGGAGGAAGACACGAACTTGCGCTGATCCTTCCAAAGATCGCCTTCAGCGCAGATCAGACCTACAAATCCAAGAGGGATCTTTTATCTGGGAGGAGAATTGAATTAATAGGATTAATATCTAGCAATCATTGATCTAAGAAAGTAGATTGTGGAGAGTAAATTTAAAAGTAAGTAACCTACTAGGCAATGCAAGATCTGGGGGAGATAAACTTACTTTAGAAGAGCTAGGAAGACAAAATGAAGCAATGATAGATTCTGGAAAACATATACAAGAGAATAGCTTGGAGATAATATGAAGAAATGATGGATTAGGGAAGATATATATAAGGGAGAGGAACCTGGAAGACAAATAGGAAGCAAACATATGTCAAGTATTATGGAGACTGAAAAAAAATATTACAACAAAATAATGTCTAATGCACCTTCATACAAGTTCACTTTATGCGGAGCATTGGCCGTTTTCCTGTTCATACTTTATATTATTTAATTGGCTCATTCTTCTTATCCTTTTTTTTCACATAGGTCATAGGCCATGTGATATTTTACGGTAAAATGAACTAATTTTCTTTCCATATCTTCATTAGACGACTCTAATATCTTTTAACTATAAGAGTATTGTTGTGAATTATGTTTGGGATCCTATTATATCTACGCTCTTATTGTGTGTTTCTTACAGTGGTTTTGATAATGTGGTGTGTAAAATTGGTCTATGATCATGTCAATGCAAAAAATACCTTTGCAAATAAACTGATTATATTTAAATTTTAGAGTTCAATAAAGTAAACTCCATTAGTCCGAGCCTCAGTAATCCAAAATTCCAGATAATCCAAACATAGTTTTCAAGAATTGTTAAGAAAAAAAAATCTGGGTCAAATGAAATATATTTAATAGATAACAAATTCAAAGAAAACAGTGAATTGTAAGAAAAAGTGTGTTTAATATTTACAAGCTGTAGTTAACAAAGTGAGTTTTTCTTTAACTAAAAATGATCACAGAACCATATATATATATATATATATATACAGTAACTGTAAAGCTATAATATATCTTTAGTAATAACCTTCAATTAAATTAATGCAAATTTTTAAAAAGCGTGAGAACGTATATCTTATTCATCGTAAGAATTACTCTCTAAAAGGTATTTTTTCCTACCAATATCCCACTATATAATAGATTTCTGGTAGGGAAAAAGGCCTTTCAGAAAAATATTCCTACGCTACACAGACTTTACGCTCACTGTCTTCCTGCAAATCCTTCCACCACTTAATCAAAATTTTTGCTAATCCGAACAAACTTCGGTTTCAATTAGTTCTGATCAACGAAGCTCTACTGTATTTAGACTGTAATTTTTTATAGGGGGTCCGCTAGAAATTTTTTACTAAACTTTAAGAAAATAAAATATTTTATATGTGTATATGGATGGTATGAGCATGTAATGAGGATAAAGAAGGAGAGAATGACATAGAGAATTATGAAAATGAAGTATGCAGGGTAAAATACCGTAAGAGAGGCCAATAAAGAGATGGGAGGAGCCGATAAGAGAAAGTGTGCAAGCTAGGGAAGAATGTAAGTCATTAAAGGAGGAAGAACAGTGGAAGGATAGAATAAGATGGAGGAATTTTACTAAACTGACCCAGCGACAGGCTGGAAACAGATTATGATGATGATATGGATCCCTCCCTCTTTTATGGAGAATTACATCAAATACCTGGTGAATCCAGATCCATTAGACCCTCCCCCCCTTTTTTTCTAGGCCCTTGTCTTTAGCACATAAATTCAAACAAAAATAATAATGAGAGAAAACAGGTTGGTACTTTTGTAACCAAGTTACTGCAAAGTAATATTAATTATTAACTCTTAATAGATAAACGTTAACTCCTTCACAAACAAAATGAAACTTTGTACAACTGTAGCTTGCAACGACAGGACATAATTTCGCGCTGATGTATGGCGAAACACGTTATAATCGTACCTTTCAAACGACCAATCAGTCAAGCCCATGATTTGTCCTTGTCCGTGTCGGACGGGGAAAAGGTATTTTAATAATTACATATGTATGATCTTGATAAGAGAAAGCCGACTGGACCATATGTTATATTTATTAGCAGCGTATTATTTGTTAAGTACAACCCCCACTGATGGACTCGTGGTCAAAGGTGTACAGCTAGCTAAAATATTGGATTGAATAGTAATAATGTAACACGACTGGGCTACAAAAATCTTAGCCCAGTTGGCGAAGGATTAACCAGTTCTAATGTATTTTTGAAACTAGTGGAAACACTTAAACCTAACTTAAAGCTCAACTAACCAAATCCTGGTGACCTTTGAGGTAATTCCCCTTTCACGAAAAATACCCAAGATACCTGCCGGGACCCCTAGGTTCATAGCCAGGTGCACTGGCCATTACAACACGGGGCTGGATACTGGAGGGGGTGAAGGGTGGTTAAGGTTTGAATCCCGGCGGTTGCATTGACTACACCTGGACTACCAAAATGCTCGACAAATTGAAGTACCAGATATAGTTAAATAATTTTATCCACCAATTTAAAGGAGATACATTTTTTTGTAAAGGGTTTGGGTGAATCAAATTGAATACATATTTATTATCTATTTTAAACACTTTTTTGTATTGTCTACACAACGTTTCACTATCTTTCTGAGCTAGTTACACTAAAGGCAGTAGAAACTCGGCGATATTATTTAGAGGAAATTTATAAGCATTGACATATAATGAAGGTGAATTTTAAAAAATACCATCAGTGTATCCAACCGGGATTCGAATAGTGACATCAGGGGGAAAAATAAGACTATATAAGTCCAACATTTATCCTTCATGTTAAAAGCATGCGTTTTTGAGTTGATTTTCCACACTTGGCTTTTATTTACAAAATCTAGCAAGGCCCTGTTTTAACTAGACCAATTGGCAATTTGTCTGTCCGGATGTTTGTTCCGTGATAACTGTCTAATGCCTGTACCGATTTTAACGAAATGTTTCATGGACATTCCTTGAAACTAAATCGAACGTTGCAGGTAGAACCTATACAATTTATCAATCTAATTATACGTTTCAATATGGAGGTTGCTTAGAAGTATTTTCGTTTAGTAGCACATCTCAAGTGATTTGAATTTATAATTCTAAGCAATCAATAGAATATAGAGGGCGTAATTTTTAAAAATGTCTACATATTGCGAGACTGACGTCTTAAATCATAAACAACGTTAGTTCTCCCCAAATATAACGTATTATTTTTTATAGTTTTAATTGGTCTTCTAGCTTGATCACTATGGGAATATATCAACTTCAAATCCAAGGAAATATTTTAGCAAATATTTCAACTTGAAATCCGAAGATAAGTTTTAAGACTGTAGTAACGATAATAACATGGAGGGAGCGAGGTCTACTGTTCCCAGAACTACTCGTAAGACTGTAGTAACGATAAGAACATGGAGGGAGCGAGGTCTACTGTTCCCAGAACTACTAGTAAGACTGTAGTAACGATAAGAACAAGGAGGTAGCGAGGTCTACTGTTCACAGAACTACTAGTAAGACTGTATTAACAATAATAACATGGAGGGAGCGAAGTCTCTTGTTTACAATACAACTAGTTTAATAGATTTTAAAATATTATTCTTATGACGAGCTAACTCTCCATATATTTAATGATATTCATATTCTTGCTATCCAACGAACAGACTAATACCCTGCCCTTGTAATAAGTTGCACTGTGATTCTCAAGGTTCTCGGCTGGAAGAACCAGTTCCTTTTTTTTAACACTCAAAAATTTAAAATGTATAAATAAAAAACAAATATATAAAACCGTAATATGATTAGCTTTTTAATACGAATTTTACAAACAGGTGTATAATTAATTGCCTGTTTTGACGTCAAATAAAAAGGTATGATCATGTTATGTTTTTTTTAACAGACTCATGTTACATACAAGAAGAAACAAAATGATAGTAGTATTGAATTGATTAAAAGCTCAATTTTACTATCCACATAATAACAATATATAGATCGGTTGAATGAATTATTGATGTGGATAATGATTAAAAATTATATAACTAAAGTGTATTTACAAACCAAGGTGACGTTAATTAATTACTTTAATAGTCAAACTTCCCAAGAATAAAACTTTATAAAACACATAAATAAGAATATCGTGATGTGGCTGATCGCGAATGAAAAGAAAAACATCACAAATTATTTACAACAGTTACCCACTTCGGGGGCGTAGTTATCTAATGTGCTAGTTTCGTGTTGAGATAGACTGCCGAGGACGGGGAGATCAAAATTCGAATCTCACTCGGGTGAAAGGGGGGTGGTTTTTTTCATAAATGGTTTTTCACTCTCCCTCCATTAAAATGCGGGTTCACTTTATCTATATTCAACCCTTCCAATTACTAACCAACTAGAGTAAGTAGAACTTAAGCGTATCACCCGAACGAGTAGTAAGACGCGGTGCTAAATATCATTATTATTATTATTTACAACAGTTTTGTTCACCAATAAATGTTTTTATTCCTTGATTTTAACTAGCATACATGTTAATGAAGACACACTTCGGTGATCGAATGGCCTTAAGGGTCAGTCTTGCAATAGAGTGGACTCCCAATGACAAGGATGGGTGTACTGAGGATGGTTTTCCTTAGATGTTTTTTTTCCTCTTCTTCTTCTAAGCAAATTTGTATACACTTCCTTTAAATCCAACCTTCCTAATCTATAAAAGATTAGAGTAATTTGTACACATGCGTACAACCCAAACGAGTAGTGAAACGTTGGGATAAAAATAAATTGAGGAAAAATACTCTAATGTATAATAATAATTATTATTATGATCATAGTCAAATAAAGACAGGCTAAAAGTCTAATTAGTTCTACATTTACATGCCCATGAATGCTACTAGACTAATTACCTTGTCCTTGCAACAAACTTGCAAAATAAAACATCTGAAGATTTGTACATATTTCTGAGTGTAATTAATTACGTCATATTATTATGCACTAAACAGGCAAAGAAGAGTAAAATAAAAATATATAATTAGTATAGAATTAAACTGTCAGCAAATTGATAAATTGGCTTCAATATTAACAAGGTTTTTATTTCATTTTTTTATGCATTGAACATGCACTTTCTGAACCGAGTGATAATATCAGCACACGACTTAAAAACTAACTTAAATCTAGCACAGACACAACATCCAGTCCCCGCCCATTAATTATCACCGTGAAAGGGGAAACACACATTTCGCCAATGATAAATATTTCAAGCATGATGAGAATCGAACCTGGGACCCTTATCTCAGGAGAGAGACAGGCTACTGATTGAACTAAGGTGTCGGACATGAACAGATTGAGATCTGTATAAAAAGACACCATTCAAAGTTGTCAAGATTGTCTGTTTTAGTGACGGTAGATCATTATTTGAATTTCCGCCAGGTGTAATTAAGTTTGTTTTTTAAGACTATTTCCTACTATCCCTGCAAGCAAATTAAAGTAATTTTACAATGAAATCATACTTTACTCGTCTCTTCCTCCATTAATGTAACTAAATCCGAATAGCTAGAACCGAGAGTGTAACTTTTAAAAAATATTGGTGATAATAGACTAAGATTTGTTGGTCAGCCAATCCCCATATCGACATAAACTCCTCGTTATTCGTACATTGGAGGAATGGTTACCACACAAGACTAAACTATTTAAAAATAAATGGTGCGGTGCACCGCAAAGACTTTCTCTAACTTTTTTCTTAAAATATACATTTACTAAAAACTCATAAGATATAAAAGAAATAATAGGTATATGCGTTGTTAAAGAAACATTACACCCAAGATCGTAGATGAAATAATATACACTGTTACTTATTCTATGGCACCACTAGGAACTTGAAACACTTTTACAGAAAAATTGGGAAATGAGAAACATCTTTTTCCACCAAAGAACATAAGAGTCAAATTCATTTTCAAAGTTCTGAATTAAAAAGTATATATATTTGCTTATAGCTCAGAAATTATTGGTTTTATAAAAACATATTTCAAATAAAAGATTTTTATCTTTAATAGTACTATAACTTTACAATGATAAGTCATTTCATATCTCAAATAGTTGGGGGGAAATTACAAAAAAAAGTGGAAAATTTCCCTTTTGTAAGTACCCTTAAAGTCATTTTCATGAGAAAATGAGAAGTGTCATCTTGTTTATAGTAATAAACAGTGTCTAGATATAAAATTTAATCAAAATCTTTAGAGCAAATTTCGAGAAAATCGTTTTTTATTTCTTTTTTAACTCTTCAGTAAACTACCCTTAAATTTATGGTTAGAGATATAATTCCAAAGCACCAACGGGGGAACCTTTTGAAAAAATCAGATATCAAACTTTAGCTCAATCGGTAAAATAGTTTCAGCTCTATCCCGAGCTAGACATTATCAAAATCTTGAGTTTTTTTTTTGCGATCATAATACTTTCTCTACGAGGTGTCTAGAGAAAGTGAAAAAATTAAATAGATCATGTTAATAATTATGTTATGTTCTTAATTATTTTCACAATCTCAAGATTTCTCATTGAATTTCAAGTTGAAATATCTCCTATAATTTTTCTTTGGATTTGAAGTGGATGTTTCTCCTTGGTGATGAAGCTAGACAGAAAGCGTATAACCCGAATGAGTGGTAAGATGCGGTGCTATGTATTATTATTATTAAGTTGGACAGAAAATAAATTAATATTATATTTAAGTGTATATTATATTATTAGATAACCGTTGTTTACGTGACTAAAGACGTAGTTTTACAATACATGTCAACATAAAAAAAAGATACGCCTGAGGTGTTTATAATTTTTAATTCAAATCACTTGAAATGAGCTATTAAATGAAAAACCTTTTCAGAGGCCACATAGTGAAACGCATAGCTAGATTGAAAAATTATGTACATACAATGTTCGATCTAGGTTCAAAGAAAACCCCTGCCTAATTCCGTAAAATTGGTCAGCGCGTTTGACAGTTATTAAGGAAGAGAAATCAGTACAGATATACAAATGCTATATCTAATGGTCAAGTTAAAACAATACCCCGCTACGATTGGTTTTTAATGCAAATTAATACATCAGACCTTGATACTTCCTGATTATAGAATATTTTTAAGAAACTCGCACCTTTTTCAATTATCTTATTTGTATCCAGCTGGAAATTTAACAAAAGAGACAAAAATGCGGAAGAGAACTACATTAGAACCATGAATAATTAAATAGAGTAAATTAACATAGTTTTATGTTTAATTTAATCCACCTTGAAAGAATTTTAATGTCTTAGTATGATGTTTCATTTATTTATTTATTTTTCTCTGCAAATTAGACTTAAGGTTATACTGCCGTGTTTACAAAATTAATCATGTCACTTGACAAAATGTTTCTATACTTGGAAATAACTGTAACCCATTGTTCTAAGTGGGGAGAAATTTACACCAAACACCTTTTTCATAAAAAAAAAGATGACCTAGTTAGTTTTTAATAATAACTATTATTCTTGAATGTTATTTTTAAATTAAAAGTTCCTTTTAACATGGAAAAAGAAGAGCACACATAAATGTAAAACATAAGCTGAAAACAAAAAGACATGTAAGTTTATGTGTTTAAACAACAATAATTCTATTAATTTGACTACTTCAAGTACTGTTTGAATTCCTTTTCAAATAGACCGTTTGACCTTTTCGTGTTGTTTCGAGTGTTCAATTGGACGAGTTTGTGTTTTTTTTAGGAATAATCGTGTTAAATGAAGATCTTTCTGATAAAATAAGGAAACCCATTAGTCTATTAGCTACAATGGCCTATAGTCTGAGGCCTCCTTGAGTTCCACTGTTTTAATTTCTCATATAAATAAAATATTGTAATCGTGGGAAATTTCATCCTCAAAATTATGATAGATCTTCTTGACGTTTTAAGTGTCTTCCCCGGACTCAAAAAGTGAGTCTTAAAATTATGTATGTTCCCATCTATGTCTGTCTGTGTCTCTACATGAGGGGACAGCCGAAACAGTTTGATAGATTTCGTTCAAACTCAATATTTGGTATACCTCGAGGCCAAATCATGGTTATTTTATAGCCTTAAAATTAAGGGTGGTTCACTGAAAATTTATTTTTGAAAATTTGATTTTTTTTTAAATGAATGTAATGACTTTGTTCAAAATAGATATCTGGGAAGTGTTTTACATGATAAATAAGAACGTATTTTTGTCTTCGTAGAAAAAAAAATTGAGGTTAGTTTTTTGGTAACTAACTATACATTTTTTAAGGTGGGAATGAAGAATACGTGAGAAATGATCAGTATTTTTTTTGTTTTTAAAGAAAAACTTTTTTTGGGCAACAATAGAAACATAAGAGTTTAATTTTCTTCACATGATGGCCACAAATGTTGTTGAATATCATTATGTCATGAGCATAGATGACAAACTTTTTAAATGTAGAGAAAAAGTTGTCATTAAATTCCAGGAGACCCTTGATAGATATCCAAGTACTGTTGATATCACCATGTAAATAAAATTAAACTCTTATGTTTCTAATGGAGAAATGTTTAATTTATTTTATCCAGAAAAATAGTTTTGCTATAAAAACTTATCTTAACGCATGTTTCCTACACTCACACATTAAGGGTTTCAACGATTTTGATCAAATCATAACTGAAGTGTTTCATATGATCAACAAAATAGTACAATACAAATAGACTATGCGAAAATATGTAAGAGTCTGAGGAGCTTTTTTTGCGATTCGAATCTTACTGTCCATCCAGGATATCTGCATTCTTACAGTAAGGTGGGTATGATGAAAGTAGAATTTAGAGGAACTGTAATTGCATTTGAGCAGATAAAGAGTGATAAACCATTTAAGAAAAAAACTCTATTACAAGTGGCCGGGATTCAATCATTGACCTGACCATTATCGGTGAACCAGATATGACTAGAGGTATGGATGAAAATAATATAAGTATAGAACAATTTTTTAAATATCCTTCATTTTCAGTATTATTTTAATCTTTGGTCGTTTATTTTAACTGAGGAATTTTTCGTAAACCTTATAAAGTATAGATATTATATCAATACCTCATTTAAATGGGTTGGTGAGAAGGCAAACTAGATGAGGGACGAAATATTTGAGGTTCAAATCCCAGTTGGGTGTATTGAGGGCGATTTTTATCCTAAATGGCGTATCACACTACTTCAATGCAAAACGTGGGTGTATTTCCTTTAATATATTATATCTACCACCCCCTTAGATTGAGTCATTTAAAACCATAGCGTTAAAGGTATTCATAGGCAAAAGCTCAAATTCGCAACGACAAAAATACCTAACCTAACTTAACCTAAGACGTCACTTTAAAATGGCAATACATTCAAAATTTTATATCAAACGTTCACATTTGTGTTTAGCTAGATCTATAAACTATTATAAAATAAGGTTGTGGAGTTGTGGTCTACAGGTCCGACAACTGCTAATCCAGGCACTTTAAAAAAATCTCTTTGAAATATAAGAAGCCGACCACATAACTAACTATACGAACCCAAAAAATTCTTGAACAAACACATACTGTTTTGCATCCGTTCAAGGTCAACATTGACAGACTTTGTAAATGAACGGAAAATGTCAACAAGCCTCTTTGGAGAGGACTAGCGTAACCTTGAATTCGTGTACATGACTGTTCTGGTAATTAATGGTAAACTTGTTCAATTAAGAGTGTTCAGCTCTTTCATTAGACATTGTCGCAAAGGACTACAATTCATAATAAATAGTGATAAACCTGAAACTGGCGTTTACAAGTCAAGAAAAGATTTTAAAAAAAAAGATTAGTACGTTCAAAACTTTTTTTTTCCAAATAGGATTTTCCATCTTCTTTTAGGCACATCCTCAACTATACCAGTCTCCCATTCAATCAATTCTTAGTTCAAGCAATCCTCCCAACAACTAATCTTCCAATCAACAAATCTTCCACTCTATCAATCCTCCATTCAACTAATCTCCCACTCAACAATTCCCTCCCTACATAAATCCTCCATTCAATCAATCTCCCACTAAAAAAATCTCCCACTCTATCAATCCTCCATTCGACCAATCTCCCACTCAACAATTCCCTCCCTACATAAATCCTCCATTAAATCAATCTCCCACTAAAAAAAATCTCCCACTCTATCAATCCTCCATTCGACCAATCTCCCACTCAACAGATACCTCACTACATAAATCCCCCATTCAACCAATCTCCCATTCTATCAACCCCCCACTCAACAAATCCCCCACTCAACCAAAACAATCTTCTATTTGTAAGAATGAGAGATTTATTGACCCCTGATACTCGACTACACAGTCGACCCTGAGCCAGGTAAATGACACGTCATGTACTAGGACGGAGGTCAGCAAACACTAATCAAGACACAAAGAAACATGGCGCCAGTACAATTCGTACTCATCCATCTTTCCACCATAGGCGGAACAAACTCAAGGTCATTAAAATACAAAAGACATCTCATTACTGATCTCCCCTCCCCATTTCTTGTGTGTGGGGGTGATATCTGCACGTCAAAATAGATTTCCACACTTGTATCATAAACAAAGCTATAAATAAATTTTGATTCAACCTACAGCCAAAGTATCCCACTCCGGTGACCGCATGGTCTAAGGCGCCACGCTCGAAATAAACTGGACTGCCTAAGACTGGGTTCAAATTCCTTGTCGGGAAGAGTGACGGTTGTTTTTCCTAAATAGGTTTCAACACTACCTACAATGCAAATGTGGGTACACTTCCTCAAAAATAAAACCTTTCCTATCCCTAACACATTAGTGTAGTTACCTAGTACATACGGGTTGTAAGACGAGGGTATAGAAAAAATATAGTTGAAATGTCTCAGTTAATTAACAGATAATTAATAATAATTTATAAAACTACTTACTTGTTTTATTATAATTAAAAGTACATGATTATTTGAAGGTGACACAATATTTAGGTAAGCTAATATATTTTACATTTTTCTCCCTAGCTAAAGACCTATGTTAAAATAAATGGAAAAAAGCAAGGACAGTTTTGATTTGTTAACAAAGCAAAAACTCTACAGCAAAGGCTTGTGACCTGGCGGTCTAAGGGTAAGGTGTCAGACTTCAATGCTGGGGGTCCGGGGCTCAATCTTCAGTCCTAGCACAGATTTATCTGATTGCCAAACCCTTCCTTCACCTCTGATAAGACGTGTATTAATCACAACTTGTGAATGTGGGGAATGCCAAACCTCCACCATGGTTCGGATCTCACGTTAAATGGTAGGTCCTCCATTACATCTGACAATCACTCTACCACTACACATTAGTATAAGTGCGTATAACCCAAACAGGTAGTAAGACGCGTTGCTAATAATAATAATAATAATAATAATATACTGCAAAGTCTTGATTACCCAAGACCTTATCATTCGAGATTCGATATTTATATTTGAATTTTTATTCATTTGAGGTATTTAACGTGTACTTTCTAAACCACCTTATTATATCAGCACATGAGAAGTTCTATGAGCGAGAGCACCTAAACCTAACAATTTTACCGGGAAAGGTATTTCCACATACCTTCCAGGGTTCTTTTACATGCCACAATTGAGATAAGCCATTTTACTTCCCCTCCGATGGAAAGTGTACTACGGATAGTTTCAAGAAAAATCCGTCGACCCCAGCTGGGTCCGAACCAACGAACATCGGGTCCTAAGGTGAGCACTCTATCCCAAGATCATCGAGGTCAACTACTGGCAGCTTAGTAGACGTGACTCATTTTGGCCCGCCACATTGCTGAAAAAAATATTTTTCCCCCCCTAATCGTTAGTGCTCTATTTGTGCTCATATATACCCGAACATGAACATTTGTGCTGTTAAACTGGCCCATTTGGAAAATATTTAATGTGGCGGGCCAACTTGAGCTCAAGCTAACCCAGAACATAATGAAAAACACAACATAACAAAAATTTATGTCAATCCATTGTGCTCCGTTTGTGCGCATATGTGCCTGAAAATGAACATTTGTGCTTTAAAATCAGAAAATCTAAGGAATATTTAATGTGGCGGGCTAACTTGAGCCTTCCCTATATCATAACCTGTAGAAAAATCGATTTCAAGCTGGCCCACCACATTTTTAAATATCAATGTAACAAAATTATGTTTTCACAATTCGTTTGTGCTCATATGTGCCCGAAAATTAATATTTGTGCTCTAAAATTAGGCATGCTATATCAAATTTAATGTGGCGGGCTAAGTTAAGCCTTCCTTATACCATAATATGTAGAAAAATTCTGTTCAAGCTGGCCCACCACATTAAAAAAAATTAAAGTATCAAAATTTTGTTCCCACCATTCGTTTGTGCTTATATGTGCCCGAAAATGAACATATTATGTGCTCTAAAATTAGGCAATCTAGAAAACAATTTATGTGCTGGGCTAGCTTGAGCTATAGTTGGATTGCCTTCATTAAATGTTATTTAAAAGGCCTAGTTTCACAGCACTAAAGTTTATGTTCGGACAGTTATGAGCACAAACGAATAACAAACGAATGGTGAGAACATAATTTTGTTACATTGATATTTAAAAATGTGATGGGCCAGCTTGAATTCGATTTTTCTACAGGTTATGATTTGGGAAATCTCAAGTTAGCCCACCACATTAAATGTTCTCTAGATTTTTTAATTTTAAAGCACAAATGTTCATTTTCGGGCACATATGAGAACAAACGGAGTACAATGGAGTGACATAAATAAATTTGTGTTATGTTGTGTTTTTCAATATGTGGTGGGTTAGCTTGAGCTCAAGTTGGCCCACTACATTAAATATTTTCTAAATGGGCCAGTTGCACATCACAAATGTTCATGTTCGGGCACATATGAACACAAATAGAGCACAAACAATAAGACAAAAAAAATCCAGCAATGTGGCAGACCAGCCTGAGTCACGTGCTCAATAGCGCAAATAAACCCTGCCTCGCCCCCTCCCTCTCGTTCCAACAAACAGATGAACAGTTACAAAAAAAGTGACGTGTGGCCTTGAGGAACCCCAAACCCTTCCCGCCGCCCCCTCCCCCACACACATCCACACAACACGCACATATATTACCACGCCCAAAAAACAACTAGCGGGATCACAAGCTCAAAGAGATTCTCGTTCCATACAGTCAATACTTTATGTATTCTATGTGTCTTATTAAACTAAAGTTAAAATAAGATTTATTTGAAATGTAACATGAAAAAGTCAAGTTTGTAAACATCCAAGGTCAGACAGCGGATTAGTTGGGTTAAGGATCTTTCACAATACCGTTCCTACAAAAGCGCTCTTTTGTTTATGATACCTTCATATCATGTTCTAGTGCACCTCACCACACTACCTTTTAAGGTTATCTACAAAATTACACTAATGGGGGTAAGGATAAGGAAGGTAGAATATAGAGGCTCGCGTTTTCGTGGATAAGCGGGAAACCATTTAGGGAAAACCAGCCTCAGTTCCCTCGGCTGGAATTCCAACCCCGACTTTATCGTCACCTTAAGTAAAGTGACGTCTTAATACAAGTGCTTCCCAAACCTTCACCTGTCACGTAGTACCCCTTTAGGGACTAAGGCCTAACCAACATATCCCTTTCAGGCCCTTCCTAAAAATATGGACACAGACACTTGTTATCTCAGAGTGTATAAATGGTCATTCAACTTTTGGGGAGCCGCTTCAGTGGCCGCGTGGTCTAACGTACTAGTCTCATGTTGGACTAGATTGCTGAAGACGGGGAGATCGGGGTTCGATCCAGGTCGGGTGCACTGAGGGTGGTTTCCCCTTAAATGGTTTTACACTCTTCTTCCACGCAAATTTGGGTGCACTTCATTTCAGTAAAACCTTCCTAATCCCTAACCCATTAGTGTAATCAGTGTAGTTGTATAGCCAGAACCGGTAGTAAGACGTGGTGATAAAAAAAAAAGTGGACGCACGAATTCGGACTAACCAATTCTTTATATTTCGGCCCTAGCCATGTTATTAATTCGCCCACATAGACCGTTAGAATTCAGCTTTACAAAGCTGAGCGTCCACTAGGTCAGTGGGGCTGAGAGGTACAGTGAGGCAAGGCACGATGTTTGGAAGAAGAGGTCCTTCCAATAGGTCAGTGGGGCTGAGAGGTGCGGTGAGGCAAGGCAACGTAGTTTGGAAGAAGAATTCCGTTCACTAGGTCAGTGAGGCTGAGAGGTACAGTGAGGCACGGTGAGTAGTTTGGAAGAAGAGGTCCGTCCACTAGGTCAGTGGGGCTGAGAGGTGCGGTGAGGCAAGGCACGTAGTTTGAAAGAAGAGGTCCGTCCACTATCTCAGTGGGGCTGAGAGTTACAGTGGCAAGGCACGAGGTTTGGAAGAAGAGGTCCATCCACTAGGTCAGTGGGGCTGAGAGGTACAGTGAGGCAAGGCACAGAAGTTTGGAAGAAGAGGTCCGTCCACTAGGTCAGTGGGGCTGAGAGGTACGGTGAGGCAAGGCACGTAGTTAGGAAGAAGAGGTCAGTCCACTAGGTCAGTGGGGCTGAGAGGTACAGTGAGGTAAGGCACGAAGTTTGGAAGAAGAGGTCCATCCACTAGGTCAGTGGGGCTGAGAGGTACAGTGAGGCTGAGAGGTACAGTGAGGCACGGTACGTAGTTTGGGAGAAGAGGTCCGTCCACTAGGTCAGTGGGGCTGAGAGGTGCGGTGAGCTAAGGCACGTAGTTTGGAAGAAGAGGTCCATCCACTAGGACAGTGGGGCTGAGAGGTACAGTGAGGTACGGTACGTAGTTTGGAAGAAGAGGTCCGTCAACTAGGTCAGTGGGGCTGAGAGGTACAGTGAGGCAAGGCACGAAGTTTGGAAGAAGATGTCCGTCCACTAGGTCAGTGGGGCTGAGCGGTACAGTGAGGCTGAGAGGTACAGTGAGGCAAGGCACGTAGTTTGGAAGAAGAGGTCCGTCCACTAGGTCAGTGGGGCTGAGAGGTGCGGTAGAGGCAAGGCGCGTAGTTTGAAAGAAGAGATCCGTCCACTAGGTCATTGGGGCTGAGAGGTGCGGTGAGGCAAGGCACGTAGTTTGAAAGAAGAGGTCCGTCCACTAGGTCGGTGGGGCTGAGAGGTACAGTGAGGCAAGGCACGTAGTTTGGAAGAAGAGGTCCGTCCACTAGGTCAGTGGGGCTGAGAGGTGCGAGTGAGGCAAGGCACGTAGTTAGGAAGAAGAGGTTCGTCCACTAGGTCAGTGGGGCTGAGAGGTGTGGTGAGGCAAGGCACGTAGTTTGGAAGAAGAGATCTGACCACTAGTTCAGTGGGCCTGAGAGGTGCGGTGAGGCAGGGCGCGTAGTTTGGAAGAAGAGGTCCGTCCACTAGGTCAGTGGGGCTAGAGGGTCGGTTCTCTACATGGCGGTGCGGTGCGAGTCGGTTTTGTTTCCTCCATTCTGCACAGTATTCCAGTCTTTATGTAAGGGTTTAGCAGTAATCATGGAGAAAGTAATATGTAATGGCGAGGAAGTGTTGGTTTTTTTTCCTTATAGTGGTGGAAGCAGAGGAAGAAGAAAAGCACAGAAACGGAAGATGTGGGTTCACGTAATTAATACAAAAATACCTACGTTCGCAGAACACCATCACCTTCTCCCAGATGTACACCAGTCCTGTTTACTGAACTGCTGTTTGAAAATTTAAAAATTGATGGAACCCTGTTCACTTGATAGCTGATCTGTTGATAACGTCTCACGTGGTTGACTACGAATCCTTCCGAGGCCATTCGAAGATTCCCGAACCCGATGAATTCCGACCCGCTCTGCTGTCCTTTGGGCAGGTAGATCTGTGCAACGCGGCACGGCGCCGTCCTCAACACGTACCAATCTTTTCCCATAGCGGTTCTGACCCGCACCGCTCGACTCCCCTCCTTTCCACCACCAGGACGGATGGGGGATGTTTGAGGGAGGTTTTGCTTCGCACCGCACGACTCCAAATTGTTCATAGTAGAAGTTGGCTGTTTTACCCGTGTTCCTCATCTTGTTAGAACTAATGGCAGTGGCAATGGCATATCGAATAAGAATCAGTAAGTTTTGACTCGATGTGTGACTTTCACAAATAGGTCTAGTTTTGTGTCACAGAATTAATCTATTCATTTGGAATAACTGGACTCTAATGTATTCCATAACACGATGTAGTCCATGAGCCAAACTTGTAAGATGTATATCAGTATAATCTTGCAACATGATACGTACGTTCCAGAACTTCTCAGTAAATCAAATATGGTTTATAAATATCCTTAGGATCTATCTTACCTATCACAAGGCTCGCAACAAAATTACCCTAAACATCCGTCATTTCATCAACAGCGACACATATGAAGACATCTCCCATGTAGTTTATTATTATTTCCATTGTTTCTTCATAATATCTATGCAGATAATTCTTTCTGGGTATTGATTGATCAGGAATTTGTCACTTTCATTAGTGTCACAAGAAGGATGCAAATTCAATGAACTATTGAAAAGGGTAAAATCCAACTCGGATAATCAAGTGTTTTTCCACTAAGTACAGGCCTTCTCTCCTCACAAGGAACCTTTTGATGCATTTTTTTAAAAGACTTTAACAAACAGATAAGTAATTTCAATCTGGATCCTCCATCCCCTCCAACACACTAGTCCAACGACTTACATTCTTATCTTGTAATATTTCCAAATGATTTTAGTTTCACATGACCAGTAGAAAGTGAGAGTCTAACAGTAAGATACCATCAGATTTATTTATTTTTTCACCATGACACTTGTCTAGTATTGCAGACTAGTAAATTAGAGTAATGGGCTGGGATCAACGACTCCTTCACAGCCGACGGTAAAGTTGTAATGTGTCAAGCTTGCAACAAAAATATGGGACGTTCCATTAAAATCACAATTGGAGCAACATGTGCGGCACACACTTCATACGAAAAAAAATCTGAGTTATTCGAAGAATCTTTTTTTTTTAAACAAATTTAAAACATGGGATGTTCGCAGTGACCATTGCACTACACAAGTCCTTAGATTTTTCTTTCTCAAGAAGTGTGTGCCGCCCATGTTGCTCCAATTGTGATTTTACGGAACATCCAATTTCTTTTTGTTGCAAGCTTGACACATTACAACGATACCATCAGTTTTGAAGGAGTCGTTGATCCCAGCCCATTACTCTAATTTACTAGTCTGCGAGACTAGACAAGTGTCATGGTGAAAAAATAAATAAATCTGATGGTAGCTTACTGTTAGACTCTCACTTTCAACTGGTCATGTGAAACTAAAATCACTTGGAAATATTACAAGATAAGAATGTAAGTCGTTGGACTAGTGTGTTGGAGGGGATGGAGGATCCAGATTGAAATTACTTATCTGTTTGTTAAAGTCTTTTAAAAAAATGCATCAAAAGGTTCCTTGTGAGGAGAGAAGGCCTGTACTTAGTGGAAAAACACTTGATTATCCGAGTTGGATTTTACCCTTTTCAATAGTTCATTGAATTTGCATCCTTCTTGTGACACTAATGAAAGTGACAAATTCCTGATCAATCAATACCCAGAAAGAATTATCTGCATAGATATTATGAAGAAACAATGGAAATAATAATAAACTACATGGGAGATGTCTTCATATGTGTCGCTGTTGATGAAATGACGGATGTTTAGGGTAATTTTGTTGCGAGCCTTGTGATAGGTAAGATAGATCCTAAGGATATTTATAAACCATATTTGATTTACTGAGAAGTTCTGGAACGTACGTATCATGTTGCAAGATTATACTGATATACATCTTACAAGTTTGGCTCATGGACTACATCGTGTTATGGAATACATTAGAGTCCAGTTATTCCAAATGAATAGATTAATTCTGTGACACAAAACTAGACCTATTTGTGAAAGTCACACATCGAGTCAAAACTTACTGATTCTTATTCGATATGCCATTGCCACTGCCATTAGTTCTAACAAGATGAGGAACACGGGTAAAACAGCCAACTTCTACTATGAACAATTTGGAGTCGTGCGGTGCGAAGCAAAACCTCCCTCAAACATCCCCCATCCGTCCTGGTGGTGGAAAGGAGGGGAGTCGAGCGGTGCGGGTCAGAACCGCTATGGGAAAAGATTGGTACGTGTTGAGGACGGCGCCGTGCCGCGTTGCACAGATCTACCTGCCCAAAGGACAGCAGAGCGGGTCGGAATTCATCGGGTTCGGGAATCTTCGAATGGCCTCGGAAGGATTCGTAGTCAACCACGTGAGACGTTATCAACAGATCAGCTATCAAGTGAACAGGGTTCCATCAATTTTTAAATTTTCAAACAGCAGTTCAGTAAACAGGACTGGTGTACATCTGGGAGAAGGTGATGGTGTTCTGCGAACGTAGGTATTTTTGTATTAATTACGTGAACCCACATCTTCCGNAGAAATAGGTTCATGCTTGCTACAGTGGATGAATCAACTTCCCTCTAATGTGAAAGAATTATCACTGTTCTCTGATACATGTAGCGGACAAAATCACAACAAATATATATATATATATATATATGTGTGTGTGTGTGTGTGTGTGTGTGTGTGAGTGAGTGCCTTTATGCTATACATTGTATAGAACACACATATAGACATAATTGAGCATACATTTATGGAGCGTGGCCGCTCATACATGGAGGTGGTCAGGTGGACTCAGTTCATAGTGCAATAGAAAACGCCAAAAAATATATTCCAGTATATTCACCTCTTGATTGTCTAACAGTTTTTAGAACAGCGAGATCAATGAGGAACAGAAACAAAAAGAGTGGACCTTATCAAGTCAAGGAATTGAAAGTCACCGATTATTTTGATCTAAATAACCTGGCATCAAAGAATGTTAGGAATACTACTGTTGATAGTGCTGGTAATAAAGTTTTTTGGCTAAAGGTAAAAGTCTTTCGTTTCTCAAAATACTGCCCAAATATAATAAATTCCAGGTATGATTACTTTGGACAATATCAGGAAATTGATGTAAGGAAACTTGGCAGAAATCAACTATATACTGAATGCACTGTGCAAAATCTTTATAAAAACAAGTTTATATGAGCAAGACCTATTATTTGTGCCGAAAGAAAGCTATTCCAGAAATATACCATGCTTGGTATAGTTCCATCCCAGATTGCAAAATGAATGAGAGGGTCCCAGAACTAGGGATTCTAGATTCCGAAAATGAAGAATATGCTTGGATAAGTTTAGACTTTAAACATGCACTTTATAACCTCACTCTATTGTTATATGGATTGATTGATCATTAAAATAAATAGTTTAACCAGTAGTTATTATGATTCTAAAATAATGACTGCCACTCAATCGACCTTCTATAATAAATATTTTTAATCAGGAAAATCTCACTAACTCATCATCAGATCACTAAGTCAACCTTTAATAGTATATTTTCTTATCAGTGAAAATTCACTAAGTCAAGGGAAAGTAATTAATTATTTAAATTTAATTAACACTATAGATTATGAAAAAAATTGCTAACACTTAATGTTTTAAAGTATGTTCCTAATATTATGAAAAAAATATTGTTTAAGTTGGATTTATGATTTTCGAAAAAAAAAGAAGTAAAAGTATCACTCACTCATAAACTAAAAATTGTATTTCTCACAAATTAAGAATTTTGACTTAATGAATTTCTCCAGCAAGTCCACGATATGGTGACTCGTTGACATTTCTATTTTCTGACCATCTAAATGGCAAGGAATAGAATATATATTTACATAGAAATCACAGCTCTAATAATGACTTCCAGAATTTTGCAGCTTTACTCTTTTCCTACAGTAAAACTATTAAAAATGTGTTTTATTGTAACGGCTACTAGATATTTCCTTATAATTGGGATATATCCCTGTGATCTAGTGCAATAAGAAACAAACGCGTTATTCAACTTAAACTAGAGCGTGCCTCTCCAAAATGTGTTCAACAGTAACGCTTTTAATAAAAGCTATGTTAAAATGTGTATTTTTTTTCACAATGGGGGAAGACAACCCAAGTCCAAAGCTATAAATTTTTTTTTAAATAAGTCCGAGAAGAATGTAATGTAAAAAAACTTCTTCCATTGGTTCAAAGGGTGGAGGGCATATACCCCCTAAAAAAATCTCTTTCCAACCAAATACCCTCCCACTTTAAAAAATTCATCATACCTACGTACTTGGCTCACGCCATTTTGAGAGTAGCTCCAGAATATACAATGTACTTTTATCAAATGATTAATATATGAATATTTTTACGCATTCATCTAAACTCTAGAATCGTTGGTTCCCGAACTTGTTGAATGGCGTACCACCCAAACAATTTCCGTATTTTGGATTGTTACCATGATCGTGCTGAATATTTAATATCTAGGTACATTTTAATGGCGCCCAGGTATATATTGACACAACACTATTGATAGATTAACAGTTTTTATTTATCATTATTTAACATTACTACTCAATCAATACAGATCATAGGGCACAGGTACCAAAGAAATATTTTTAAAAAACGCTTATATTTACCCCTCCAACAACTCTTTAAATCTCCTTTCCTTTTGGTTTGACTTGGTCATAATATAATTATGTTATGTGATGAGACATTATCTTTTTACAACTTTAATTTGCTTGTTTTGTTTGACTTCTCACGGCGTACTAGCTGGAATAAGTGTACGTGCCATGGTTTGGGAACCACTGCTCTAGATAATTGAGTCGAATACTTAGCGCGTCCTCTTACTAAGCTAATTGTTTAATTCCCTTTGGGGGACTAATATTGATCATATTTTGATTAATTTACAGCCTCGAGGTAGAACGTGCATGAATAACTTTCCAATTGATTTTAAAATTCTAGAGAATCGTTATATTATATAATCAGTCACCATTTTTTTCAAACAACATAACAATAGCAACAGGCATAAAATAATTATGTTTTCACTAAACGCAGAATTAAAACTGTTTTAATTTACTGGAAAAATAAAGCAGTTTTCTAATTTGTGTATATTAGAAACTAGCAATCCCACACGGCGTTGCCAGGGATTCTTAAAAAAAATTGTTAAAAATAGGCTAACTAAAACGCTAATTATAAATTTAAAAGTCCGGCTTCAGGGTGTTTCCGCATACCCTTCCGTCCACCTATGTTAAAAAATTCAGATCTCTGCGTGCCGTAGATTTGGCTGGGCATCGCACACAAACAAGCAAACACTTCCTTTCATTATTATATATAGGAACAAAGATTATTCAATGTAGCCTTTATTCAAATAATTTGTGAACCCAAAACTTCAGGTACAGGCGGCCGACTGGCCTCTGCTTTGTTTGTCATTCTGAATACAGAAAACCAACCGACCAAAAGAGTGGCACACCGCACACGCCAAGGTAGGGAAAGTAATAGAGTGGTGGGGGTATTTCCTCTCCTCAAGCAGGTACTCAGTTCGATAAGGAAGATAAGACCCAAAAGGGAATTTGGTCTTCTATTCTGCCGCACCTTAAGTAAACCAAAAACTTTCCATCTCATTTTGCACAGAGGATCGCGTTGTGGGTTAGGTTAGGTTAGGTTAGGAATGTGTTGGGTTGTGTCATGCTATCCATCATTTGCTGTCTTTCGTTCACCTTGATAAAACATTTACATCCATCCTTATTGCAACGTCACAACAACCAGGATCTAGCTAGTACACCAACATGGGGCCTGGCCCCAACAACTTGCCTTCCAAACCACTTTTAACGGGACCAAGTTTGTATGTAGCCAAATTTTGATAATCTTGTGTGGTACGCTAATTAAAGAAATTGTCTCCGCTCCATGCGCCATATCTCGTCACGCAAACGTGGGTACGAGTGTTCTTGACTATACCTTTCTTATTTATACCACCATTAATGTAGATAGATACGTAAATAACCTGGACGGGAAGTCAAACGTGATATACGTAAAATAAAATCAATTGAAAATTGAGTTTTAAATTTGTGTCGTACTCAAAAATTTCCTTCTCTTCCCAAAGAATAGGTGGTATGACTTGTTGAACTTACTGCGAGTTGTGGGACAAGCAAGCACTACTCGAAGGTTAGTAATGAGGCATGTCTATTGGTAGTGAAAACAACAACAGGGTATGGTGGAAGGACGTCAATCCAACAACGATATATGAGTTAAAAACAAAGCGATGACTGGTTCTGGGACGATTCCTAGAACCAAATGTGTAAATGGAAAAAGGGTGGGAGGTGGGGATCGATGAAGCTAACACGAGTTCCCGGAACAGGTAGCAGGTGTTTCTTGGAAATGAATGACGTCATCTCGTGAGAACAAACCGTTGAGGAAGTGAAAGTTCAAGGTCGCGGGCCCGCAAGAAAGAAGAAGAAGAGGAATGGTGCGACATTGAGTATCCATCCTACCTCCTGTAGAAATGATGACTGGCGTTGGGCAAGGTTGACAACCGTTCGGATCTGTGCTAACGAGGAATATAGAGTTGAGAATTATGAAGATTATTCTCGACATTTCAATGACAGCGGGAAACTTTTTATCGATATAATAAAATAATGTATTGCTTGTCGAGTATTACGCAGCAGTTCTTAAAACTCAGTTCATTTATCCTTCGAGTATTCTATATCCAAATTAAGACAATAATAAGAGATACCCACCGTATCTGCGAGATTTGATTACCCTAACGATTTCTGGTGATGAATACAGGGTATATATCTCATCGTTATCAGTGGTGGATTTATATTTTTGCGGTCTAGAGGCCACACGGGTCTTGCTGGCCCTCCCCCTCCCCCATTACCACCAACCCCCACCCTCAGTCGCCTCACAGTCCCTCAAGCCCCAGTCTTGTGTAGACTATAGACTAAACACCAGGCAGAGTAGCCGTATATGAACGATAGTGATAAGGGACTTAAGGTATAATATAGCCGTGCGTGTAGCCTATCTATCCCCTTGACGTGAGAAGACACTTACACCCAATAGTTTATACCACGGGTTTACGCCTCCATCTCGGAAGGTAGATTACTACTTTATAAAAAACAAAGTTTTGTTTGTAGAGTAACAAAGAGATGGATAATGTTAACTTTATATTATATACTTTCCTTTTTAAAAAATTTGATGCTCCTCTGATCTAGCTGCCATGGGCTATGTATAGCCCCCTGAGCTCTCCTGTAAATCCAGCATTGATAATTATGTGATCTCCTCCCATCTAATTTATTGCTCATGGTGACCTGGCTGTCTAGGGGTGAGGTGTCAGACTTCTGTGTTGGGGGTCCGGGGTTTCATCCCCGGTCCCGGCACAGATTTATCTGATTGCCAAACCTTTCCTTCACCTCTGACAAGCCGTGTATTAATCACAACTCGTGAATGTGGGCAATGCCAAGGCTCCACCGTGGTTCGGATCCCACGTTAAACTGTAGATCTTTTATTTCATCTCACAATCACCCTACCATAACACATTAGCGTAAGTGCGTATAGCCCAAACAGGTAGTAAGATGCGGTGCTAATAGTAATAATAATAATAATAATAATAATAATAATAATAATAACATAAGACTTGTTTGATAAAACTTTTTTTATTGATCATATAGTATAACCAAGGAAATAACCTACTACGTGGTAAAGTGGTCAAAGCACCTGACTACAAACCTACGGGTTCCAGGCTTGATTCCCATCTGGTACCATGGGTATTTTACCTGAAAGGGGAACTATCCTAACGATTATTAGGGTTTGATTAATTATGTTTAGGTCAGATCACTTTCGTAATCACTATCATCACATCATACCACTGCGGGTATGACGTGTAGACAACCCTCAAGGTATACCCATATCTCTCCCGGTTGAAAATACCAGACCCTAAAAATAAAAACCTAACCAACACATGATTATTTTTGAATAAGTTGACATTATTACAATAGATAAACTTAAATTTGTTGTTTACATCGAAAATAATAGCTAAAATCGAAAGCGAGGGAAATAGAATATGAACTCTCCAAAGGCCGCAGTAGAGTCGAGATTCGGAAATGGCCAATCCCTCATTCGATGTAAACTGCTTGTTCCATCTACGGACAGCTCGGGTTGATTCCAGAGACTTACGGTCTTAAAGCTTTAATCACTCATTTGCCTAAAACATGGGGCAGAATTTGCTTCAGTGGCACAGCAAGTCACACGTTAACAGAAACGCATGGTTGCTCATGATGCTTTGCAATACAAACTAATAATACAACTGATTATATTTATTTTAGCGAGTAGATAGACTCGTATTTAATATATTAATATAACTATAATTGTTATATTATTTCATTGTGTCGTGAAACAAATTAAACATAGCAAGAAAGTCACACCCGCTTTCCATTTGACGAATTAGTTCATATCTCCTCACAACAAAAGCAAACGCAGCCGTAAGCTGTGTTTCTCTCTCTCTCTCGTTGTAGGTTCTTGCGCACTGAATGAGTGGTCTAGATATGAAATTTTGTTTGTCCTCCCAAGCAGACACTGTGAATTCACACGTTCGCCCAAAAACAAGCACAGAACAGAAACGGGGTCATGTGACGAGCTCTTAGCCAATCACAAGATTTCTGCCTCATCGGCGCAAGCTGTTCTGCTGAAGTTCAACTCATCTCTACTTTGTCCGCTCTGCCTGAGATGATCGGCATGGCAGAGCCAATAAAATCTCAAAACCCAAGATTTTAATACAGTGCGCATGCGCATTTGACAACGAATTCACTGTAGAGCTAAAAGCAAGCAGAGAGCTTCGTTGGTTGCTGTGAGGAGATTTGAAATAACCAGTTGATGGAAAGCGTCTGTGTCGATGTATTGGATTGTGCCACGACATAGCGTTATAATTTGGAATCCTCCATCGAGATAATAGTCTAAAATATATGTTTATTGTTTAAAAAAAATATGTTTATGATCAGCCGTTTTAAGTTGGCGTTGCAATGCGTCATGAGGAGTCAACAACACAGAGTGTGAGTTGATTCACCACCCAAGTAGATTCTGTGCTTTATTTTCGGAGAACGTGTGAATCAAGCTTTAATCTACAGTAAGTCTGCAGTACAGCGATAACGTACTAGCAAGAGGCTCTTTTAGGAACAGATTATTGCGAGGGCAACACCTGTGTTCTTCTTGGCAAGGCCGATATTGTACAAGGCCGCCCGCAAGGCTGAGAGGACAGTGCTCTCCAACATTTAGAGACCGGACAAATAGCGTCGCGTGTTAAATGGCCATGAGAATGAATTATATTTAACTCTATGTTTTTTATGAGCAATAAAAAAATAATTATATAACCAAAACCATAATGTTGTTTGAAAAGATTATGATTTTAAAGTTTTCTAATTGTTTGCCGGCCACAGGTGGTGGTGGCTTGTCAGTGGTCCTGGAGAGTCGTGTTTGATTCTGACAGATATTATCATCAATGGTTTTATCATGGTTTGTTTCCTTATCATCCCTTCATGTGGGTAAAGAATTATTTTTTTAATGCTCCCATTTATTGCTTGTCCGGAATAATTGTAACTTACACTCTTTATTAGCACCACGTTTTACTACCCGTTCGGATTAAACGCGTATGTACTATTTACGTTGATTTTTTAGGGATTAAGAAGGTTATATTTATAGGGAGTGTACCCAGATTTGCGTGGAGGGGGGGTGGAAATAATTATGTAACCCCCCCCCCCTTAGTAAACCCGACCGAGATTCAAAGCTCGATCGCCCCGTCACCGGCAGTTTAGTCTACAGCGAGAGTATCACCTTAGACCAGCGGCCACGAAGCGGGTGTGTAGCTTGGAAGTCACGCTTCCCCAACCCTTTCCTCCCTTTACTTGCAGAAGAGGTTGCGATTGCGATGCGCGCTAAAAATGAAATAGTTCGCGGACTGGCCGCTACTAAGGCAGTGAGGAAGATACTTGGGACGTCCAAGGGAACACTGTTGATTAGCTTGACTTCTAAAATTCCTAGTAAAAATAAAATTCCTCCCACACCCACGACCAAATGCCATTATTCATAAATCAAAATTTTTCACTAACCAAAATGACAATTTTACTAATATAACGTGTAGTTGTTTTTTTTTTGCATCCTCATGGCACGAGGAAAAGGAATCTCGAATACATCTCAGAGCTCAAAAAAAGCTAAATCAGCCTAAACACTCCCAAACCGGGTTGACGCGCTTCTTTCAAGTTGGTGTGAGAATATGGCAGCAGCCGAAAATGATTAAATTAGCTCTTGTTGACAAATCTGGATCGCTGAATGGGAATTTTATCGTTTATTATATTGATCACACATTTTCAAAAAATCCTAGGTTACTGACACTCTTATAAGTTCTTGTTAATTCTCTATTATTTAATTAGGTAATATTTATGTTCCTGTGTGAATGTGTTTATAAGATAAATCCTGTACTACCATCTCATGTTAGAATAAAATACCTAGGCAATATACACTTTGTTAACATTGAGAAACACCTTCACTTTTACTTATATGTTTAGGTGCAGATTTAGGGAACACAGTGTTGTTGTTTTTTGCAGTTTTTGAAGCAAAACATGTTGTTGCCCAAAATACATGCGCGTGTTTGGGATACATAAATTTATAGTCCAGTGTATGGAAAGATTTGCCAGTACTAATGTATCGTTGCCAAGGGGACGCCCAAATGTACTGATAGTCCATCCTTTACGTGGAGGCTCTTTCCATTTCTCGATGCAATGAGATGATGCTGATAAAGAGGGTGTGGAACCAGTAGAAACACTTAAACCTAACTAAGCCTAATTAACTAAACCCTGGTGACCGTTGGGGTAGTTCCCCTTATGGGAAGAATACCCAAGGTACCAGCTAAGAATCGAGCCCAGGACACCTAGGTTTGTAGTCAGGTATACTGAACACTGGGCCAGTAATGTTCCAATAGCTTTCTTCACATGGTGACATCAACAGTTGTTGAATGTCTATAATGAGAATATCGGCATTGGATGACCATCTTTTTAAATGAAGAGAAAAAGTTGTAATTAAATTCCAGGACACCCTTGACAGATATTCAACCATTGCTGGGTGACATGGGCTAAGACCGCAGATCATCCAAAAACTGTTGCAATAAAAATCTATTTTTCTTTTGGCTTTATAAATTGTAGTTATGTGATAAGACATTAAAAAATAATGTAAGCTTACTATTATTTGCTAGTGGCACGTACGGCAAACAAATGTATCAACTTGGCCATTTTTGGACAGAAAATGTATGAATAAAATTGAAACGTGTTTTTTTAATTTTCAAGATTATGAAATTATTTTCTGTATTCATTACTGAAAATCAAACGAAATATATAATAGCATATATTTTTTGTTATAAACCAATATAATTTATTGCTATGACAATATGTCCATATTTAAATAATAATGATGTTTTTAAAATTGAGGTTTTAGCAGTTAATTTTGTAAAGAAAAAAGTATATTGTTGAAACGTTGAAAAGTAAAATACTTGTTTAATAGAAGGCTTTTCATTTTTTACAACCCCGGAACCTCCACAGATGATGATGATGATAATAATAATACTCAGCACCACGTCTTATTTGCTGTATGGATTATACCCCTAAGTATTAATTACGTTAATGGGTTAGGAATTGATAAGATTGAATATAGAGGAAATTAACCCACATTTGTTTGGAGAGAGAGTGGAATACCATTTAGGGAGAAACACCCCAGTTCACCCGAGCGATACTTGAACCTCGATATACCCGTCCTCGGCAGTCTAGCTCAACACGAAACTAGCGCGTTAACTAACTATGCCACTGAGGTGGGTCCACGGCTATAAATCTGGCCGTGGTTTCACACGACACTTTTTTTTTAGCACCACGTCTTACTACCCGTTCGGGCTATACGCTTATGTACCAGTTATGATTAAGGCTTTAGGGATTAGGAAGGTTAAATTTAGAGGAAGTGTACCTGCATTTCAGTGGAGGGAGAGTGGAAAACCATTTTGGAAAAACCACCCTCAGTACACACAGCCAAGATTTGAACCTCGATCTCCACATCAGCAGTCTAGTCTGACACGAGAGTAGCGCGTCAGACCATGTGGTCACCGAAACGGGTCAAGGCACTGCTTAATCTTTTTGATGATTTAAAATGTGTTCTATTTGTGTCATCATATAAAAAAGACCTGATCTGTGCGCTCTAAAGAGCGGTATTTCTACTGTGGAGGTCCGTATAGCAATTCTTTTGAGGATGAGAATATGCATCTTGGGTGGGTGATCTTATCTACACAAATTACCGGGGAGGGAGTGGGGAATTGAAGAAGACTTGGTTTGAAAAAAAAAATCTTAGGGTTTGGTTTTAAAAACAAGTGGAGCACGAAGTAATCAAGCCCCAAGTTCCTGGGAACGAGCCCATCTTAAATTACAAGATTACTTGTTGGTAGTCTACTCGTGCGTTCAAGTCACTAGATATATATATATATATATTTATTTTTTTGCACGGCGTCTTACCGTTCGGGTTATACGCTTATGTACTAACTACGATGATGGTTTAAGGGATTATGATGGTTTTATTTATAGGACGTGTACCCCTATTTGCGTGGAGGGAGGGTGTAAAAACATTTTAGTAAACCACCCTCGGTACACCCGACCGAGATTCCAACCTCGATCTCCCCGTCTCCGGAAGCCTAGTATACTGCAAGAGTAGTGACTTAGACCATGTGGCCACCGAAGCGGATCACTCCATATAAATTAGGGGAAAATAAAAGTATAAGGGGGGAGGGAAGGTAAATTGTATTGAGAATCTCATCCACATGAATTAAGTAATCCAAATTAATGTTTAAGATGCCATCCGTTTCCAATATATATCTTCAAATTTTCATAAGAAGAACATTATCTCGGAGATGTCGAGTTCCTCCACGGAGACAATTAGTCCGATAGCAATTGTCAAGTTCCTTCACGACACCTCAAGGAGATCTTCACACAGTAAATTACAAAATTAAATAAGAACGAAATTTGTTAACGTATGAAAGGTTAGGTTAAGTTAGGTTGGTTACGAAACATAAGTATATGTAGAAATTAACCAACTATACTTATAATCCATTCCTTCAGGTGTCTCGTGAAGGAACCCTCTCTCCCCCCCTTCCCTCCAACCCACCAAGTGGAGGAACTCGACCATAGAATAAGTGACCTTTATCGAAAAGGGGATAAAATCAGCTTTCGTGGAGGAACTCGAACACGCCCCATTATCTGACTTACTTCAGTTGCCGCATGATCTAAAGCGTCACTCTTGAAATAGACTAGACTACCGAAAACGGGAAGATAAGAGGTTTGAATCCCGGTCGGATGAACTGAGGGTGGATTTACTAAATGGTTTTCCACACTCCCCCCCCGTGAAAATGCGGGTGCACTTCGTTTAAATTGAACCTTCCTCATCCCTAGAACATTAACGTAAAAAATATGCGTATAAATTGAACAAGTAGTAGGATGCAGTGCTGTTATATACACATATATCTCAAAACTGACCCAGGCCATAGGATGAAACAGTAACGGATGCAACGAAACAAAACCCGCTTCGGTGGCGTAGTTGGCTAACGCGCTAATCGTGTTGAGCTCGACTGCTGAGGACGGGGAGATCGAGGTTCGAATCTCAGTCGGGTGAACTGGGGGTGGTTTTCCCTCAATGGTTTTCCACTCTCCCTCCACGCAAATGCGGGTTCACTCCCTCTAATTCAACCTTCCCAATTCCTAATCCATTAGCATAGTTAGTACTTAAAGCGTATAACCCGAACGGGTAGTAAGACGCGGTGCTAAATAATAATAATAATAATTTAAAAAACATAACTATACATATATTTATACACCCTATATATAACTTATACATTTGACAAAAATAAAAACTTCTAGATCTACTTTCACGTAATCATATGGCTAGTAATTTTATATGCAGCTATCACTTTTGATATATATATATATTTACAAAAAATATATAAATAAGATATTTATGTATACAAATAACACAAATAATATAGTAAAATGTTTTCAATACTGACCCCAAAATAAAAGTTTTTATTTTCTTCCTATAAAAATCCTACGGTGAATAATAGTGCTCGAACCAGACGTCACGTTGTTATGTGGTCATCTGAATTAGGAAATTAGTGTAATTAAGACCAATGAAACAATTTTATATATAAAAAAAACTGTTTAGGCTGATTCAATTTTACTATGATCAAATTAATAGTTTATAAAATTGACTTTGATAAAATATATAGTTAAGCGTAATATAGTACCTTATTTACTGATTAATAAGCAGTAAGATAGGCTCCTAAATCCCTTATCAAAGTTAATGTTTCTCTTGACATGTCTTAATGTTAGAATAGTAATTATTTTAAAATAACGAATGTGATATAATAAAAGATTACGCCATCCCAAGTTAATTTGATCTTTTAATTCAATATTAACTAAATAATATATTAGTTACTTGAAATTATGAATGAATTAACGCGTACTGTAATATCGGTTCAAAGTGTAAATGCCTTATTTATTTATTCTCATCCTAGTAATCGTTTAAAGGTGACCTGGTTGTCTAGAGGTAAGGTATTGGACTTCTGTGCTGTGGTCCGGGTTTCAATCCTTGATCCCACAACAGATTTATCTGATTACCAAACCCTTCCTTCACCTCTGACAAGACATCTTGTTAATGTGGGGAATGCCAGGCCTCCACCGATGGTTCGGATCTCACGTTAAACTGTAGGTCCTCCATTTCATCTCACCATCACCCTACCATTAGACATTAGCGTGTGTACAACCCAAACGGGTAGTAAGACGTGGTGATGATGATAATAATAATAATATTATTATTATTAGCACCGCGTCTTACTACCCGTTCGGGTTATACGCACTTACGCTAATGTGCAATGGTAGGGTGAATGATGAGATGAAATGAAGGACCTACAGTTTAACGTGGAATCCGAACCACGGTGGAGACCAGGCATTATAATAATAATAATAATAATAATCGTTTAACAGTGACTTAACCTAAGGTGGGGAAAAAGCTGATATCTGACTGATACAAGAGTCCCTAAACAATGTGATGCATTCACACGTCCAATAATATGTTTTTCTGTGGTAATTTTTGGTAGATAATATCAATGCTCATAAAATAATATTATACACACTTTTTTTAAAGTTGACTGATTTTTTTTCTTTTATTTAAATCTATCTTACTTCCACGATTCCACTATACATAACCTTAGAGAAGAAAGAAAAGAAAATATGTGGTTGATTACATAAACATTCATTTGCAGAGAGGATGTAAAAATATATAGGCCTACATTACGTAAAAACTCTTTCTAGTGTAGCTAGTCAGTTGTGTAAACCAGCCACCTTAACTCACCGTTTAGATAAAAAATAAAATAAAACAGTGACCACTAGCATGTTGATCAAATAGACTTGTAGTTTTATTTAAAATCTGAAAAACAACAAACAGCGATAGCTGTATTAACCTCGTTCTGGCCTTGAAGAAGGACATTTAATAGCCTAAACGTAGGCACATAAATATTTTGCAACGTGATTGGCTGTGAAAAAAAAAAGATAAAACAATGAATAAAACATCACTGGATACATTCACCCGTGACAAAACGAAGGTGAAAGNGAATAAAACATCACTGGATACATTCACCCGTGACAAAATGAAGGTGAAAGATTGAAGTATTTCTAATAAAAACATTTTATTCACGATGACTTGATGACCTTAGTGAGAATGTCATTTTGGTATATTATGTTTCAAAGCCAATACTTTATTCTTGTGCCTTGTTATTGGGTTACAGGGGGTACAAGTGCCCCCAATAATATGCTAAAATGGGGCACTCTTAGTACCATAAAGGAAACCGTGAGATGTTTTATTCGGAAAATTGAGAATCCCCATTGAGGCAGCTCTTAAATGACAAGGCAACTTTTTATGTGACTTACAACTCCGTTATCATATTATTATTTATTTAGCTCCACTTCTTATTACTCATTTTGGTTATACTCTTATGTATTAATTCCGCTAAAGGGTTAAGAATGAGGAAACTTACATTTATAGGAAGTTATTACGATATCGGATTTTAGTGTGTGATATTTGCCTCACGATTGGGTATCTATTATAGTGTTTCCGAATTTTATTGATGATGGTAAAATGTGGGTGATACCGGGTTTTATGATGTTGACGACACGTGCATGCCTTACTGCGCACTTGTACACGGCTATGGGATCTGATTATATGTGATTCTTATTCTTTTGAAATGAGTAAGATTTTTAATTTTGCACACGATTTATTTAGATGATTACACTTTCGGTACTGTCGATTTGATATTAAAGTGGTATAGTTTTTGTGTGATAATACTATTTTTCTGTGTCAAGATAACTATTTTCTGTGTACTGTGTACTGTCACTGATATATAACTACTGTGTACTCTTTGGACTCATACGCACAAGCTGTTTATATATGACATACCCCTTGATTCTTGGACCCCTTATTATCAAGTGTTAAAACTAACTAATGAGAGAACTCCTGGTAGCCTGATGTGAAGCCTAGCTTCCTATTGGGTAAAGGGAGCCAGCATGTTACATGAGTTTTTAAATACAACGGAGTTGGTCTTTAAAGAAAGGAAGTTTTAAAGTGCAATACATTGAAATTACTTCTGAAATCTCGTGATTCTTCATGGATAAAGTATTAAAAGGAAATTTTACATACAGTACTTTAAAGAAAAATACACTTCATCCATGACTTTTTGAATACTTGAGAGTGGTTCAAAACAGTATCATTACAAAGTGTATCTAAATTTTCATGAAGGGAGAGAGAGAGAAAAAGGGAAACTACTTAGGGAAAACCACCTTAAGTACCCAACCGGGATTGAAACACAATCTCCCCGTCATCGGTAGTCTAGTATATTGTGAGATTAGCGCCTAAGACCACGCGGCCACCGAAGCAGGTCACTATCATATTATTCGTGTTAGTCATTTGATACGAAATAATTGTTTTAATAATTTAAAAGGAAAATGGGTTCGTTCTGTCCCTTCTTATGATTAAGAACTAAAGACGCCTATGACTATATTACATTAAATAAACAATTGAAATACAGATATCCCAAAGAAAGCTTGTCCTAAACGCACAGCATTTCAAAGTTTATGTTCAAAATATGAGCCACCAGCGGTTATGAATAGTTTCAGTAAATAAACGTTTACTAGTCGGTGAGTGGAACTATGCATAGCTGCTGGTGGCGCACATTTTGAAAATAGATATTACAATACTGTGCTTCTGGAGCCGGTTTTATTTGGGACACCGTGTAGTACTTATACATGTATCCTGATTTTGGTCTAAAGAAAAGTTTATAAAATTCCAACATAGGTTTATTTCTTTTAGACCAACATTAATAACATTATACTATATCATTTATATTATATTATATGTATTGATAATTTATATCAAAAGTGACAGCTACAAATAGCATAGCTTGATGTATGAATTAAATAAATTAAAATTGTATTAGTGGTCTAACTTTAGTAAAAACGAGATACTGTTCTTCCTACCAAGATCAGAGTATAGGTATTATATTGATCAGATATTAATGAAAAATAAGTTATTGAACATATTTACCATCAAGCTTTGTGAAGTACAAAAATATATGTCATGGCATCATAAAAAAAAACAAAAAACCTTTAATGTTTATATTTTTACATACCGTTAGTTAGGGGTACCATTTTCTTGAGAGTATCCTTTAATATAAACCATAAATACTTGGCCAATTGATAATTATTAATTGAAAGTTTTTTTAAAGAAGCTCCTACTAAATTGAACATTCTTAATATTCTTCAAGAGAAATGTGTTCCATAATAAGTCCACTCTCGTTGATGTACACTTTGTTTACCTTGTGAAGTAGCAATAAGCTTACCTTGGAAATAAAATTAGTTCAACTACGGGAATTTATGTTGCAACCCACATAAAAGTTCATATTTTCTAAAAGAGAGTTTTAAGTAATTGCCAAATTTATCATCTATTAAGCTTCATCTTTCAATTAAAAACTCGTTTAAAAAAGGTTGCCCCGTGAAGTTGTCTACAAGTCTGTAAGGCGTATGTATGTTTGTGGAACACCTTACAGGTCACAAATGGCAGCCAATCGATACGAATCTTTTTGTAATAGCTTCGTGGATCACAGTAATAGAAAACTATTGAAATTCATCCCAAATAAATAACCCAAAGTAGGATTTTCTTTGAAAATGTAACTCTAGGAACAAAAACAAACCCTCTTCAGTTGAAAAAGGTTTTAAGGCGTCACTCACGTATTTGACTGTCCTGCTGATTACGGGGACATCGGGGTTAGAATCCCCCTCGGGTCGATTGAGGGTGGTTTTACCTAGATTGTGTAACCCTTTCCTTCCACACAAATACATCTAAACTACCTCTAAATTCTTCCTTACTTATTGTTACCCCATTAGAATACATTCGGATAACCCTAACGGGTAGTAAGACGCGGTGATAAAAAAAATATATTATCTGAGGAAGCGGTGGAAGTACAGAAAATTTTAATGACACAAAAAATTCAGTGAGTAAAAAAACAAACAACAATGCATCCCTTTTATTCTCGTGACTACAGTCTAATTTAGTTAGAAGTAAATCCTTTTGGAAAGTTAAAAAATGTATAATGTTATATTTATACGTCAACTCAAGTGATCTGAAGTCGTGTCTATTAATATATATTATCAATACCTAAAAAATAACCCTAATAATATAGTAAAATGTTATTAATTTTGGTTTAGAAAAAAATTATTTGTATTTTATAGAAAGCCCTTCCGATGAAACTGGGACCGTACACTCACCGTAACCCTTCATGATTCCGTGGGTGAGGTACAAGGGCGCTCTCCCAGAAAACACGTCCCTCGCCAGGGCTTGTCTTATCAACTTGTGGTCGGTCAGCACCACCGTGAAGACGCTACCCATTTGGAGGCTGTAGATGCTGCCGTAAAGGGAAGAAAGGGACGTCAAAGTCTGGTACGGCGCCTTGGCGTCGATCCAGGGTAGGTAGCCGAGGACCGGGAGACCATTGGGTCCCGGGGGGAGACGGGACATGAACCGGATCTTCTTCCATATGTACCAGGACACCAGAAGTGTCAGGAGCGTCAAAAGGTACAGGAACATCTCCAAGGAGGTCTGCGGGAACATCAGAAAACGAATGATAGTAAATGATTAAAGAATAACACCTCTATACGTATAATCTTTTGGGGTTGGCAGAATATATATCCCCCCCCCTTCCCCACCTGCCTTAACTGATATATCACAATGCCAATTCTGGCTGTCCAGGGTTCGATTAGGGATGAGGAAGGTAGAATTTAGAGTAAGTTTTCCCGAATTTGGGTGTAAATAAATTGGTAAAACCTATATATATATAAATAGCAGCCCATTGAAACATGCCGGAACTCAAACCTTGACCTGTCCACAGGTCTAGTACAAGTATTTTACGCACCCTGAGTGAGACTTAAAGTTTGCGCCCCAATAGCATTCTGTATAATAGGCCTATAAGTTAAATAAACCTCATCTGATGCGTGACAACAAATAATAAGACGCCAAATTACCGGACAAAAAATTGAAAATACCTAGTAAAAAAGATATAAACTAAAATAATAAGTTCCCCTCCCCTTTTACTCCTTAATCAATGCGTGAGAAAATAATATCCCTTCTTTCCTTCCTTTTCTTTTAATATTTTCAAAAGTTTTTGATTAATTATTTAAGTGATTCACCGAAAAAGCTATCTCAAATTTCATAAAATGTATTGTTAATCAATCTTTTTTTAATATATTTTAAAAAAAAAACACACCTTGGCTCATGCCTCAATAAAGCTATACAGACCTAGTGGCCCCCATCTGTTGGGTTGATGATATTGCCAACTTTTGCGGGAATATGGTGTCATGTGGTCAGCACAACGAGCTCTCCACCAGTTAATCTCAGTTTTCTAGATCGTAGCCAATATGTTTTAATCTTAGTAGTTCCTCATTTCTCACGAGGCTGAATCGACACCGATACAGACTCACTGCTTCACAGGGAATCTGGAAAGGCCCGGAATCGAACCCCAAAACCTCTGGATATGTAGCCAGGAACTTTGACCACAGAGGGGCTCTTAATATTTTCTTGATATCAAATAAAGTATTCCATTTTTATTCCTTTATTTACAGATAATTATGAGCTTATGTAATTTAAATAGTTATTTTTATAAACACTAAAAGAATTACATTCTGTTGGAATGCGTCCTTACGACCTTTACGTCCTAAGCAACAGTCTAGGTTCACCTAATGCCCGACAAAAACCAAACTAAACAAGATAAGACTGGTGACCTGGCGGTCTAGGGGTAAGGTGTCATACTTCTATGCTGGCGGCCGGGGTTCAATCCTCGGTCCCGGCAAAGATTTATCTGATTACCAAACCCTTCCTTCACCTCTGACAAGACATCTTGTGAATGTGAGGAATGCCAGGCCTCCACCGTGGTTCGGATTCCACGTTAAACTGNGGTGCTAATAATAATAATAATAATAATAATAATAATAATAATAAAAAGATAAGACTGACGCCTTTGACTGCGTATTCACCAGTGTGGGTCAAGGTCTTAGGTGAGAGTGTGAGGAACGTGTTTTTGTAGTTTTTATATCAAAACATTTGTTTGGGGCAAAATAAATAAAATATTGCTCCAGAAGAAACATAAGAGTTTAATTTTCTTCACATGGTGTTATTAACAGTTGTTGAGTATCTGCCAGCATGGCGGCATTAGATGAGAAAATTTTTAAATTAAGATAAAAAGTTGTCATTAAATTTCAGAACATACTTGAAAGATATTCAACAATTACTGTTGAGGTATCTGAAGAAGACTGAACTCTGCGTGACTACTGGTGAAACGCTTTATTTATTTTGACAATAAAAAAGTGTTTATATATATAATACTGCTAAAATACTGCCCTTAGCTCTTGTTCCCTAAAACTTAACCTTTGCCTTACACTGCTTTAAAACGTTTTTGTATTGTAATAACAAAACAATCTCGTGTTAATGTGAAAGAAGAAAAATGAGGGATTTTTATTTATACCAATGAAATAAGACAACTCAAACAGCTTAAATTGTATTATAGCTTATCGATAAATAATCATGTAGGATGGTTGGTAAATATATTTACGTAAATAAGCTAACTTTCTTCAAAATTACGACAAGAAGCAAGTATCTAACAGGTTTCCAAAGAAATGACAATATGGCTGCGCCCGGTGACGACTAGTCTACTCACTAGCGCTCCCGTCTGGCTGCGGCACAACCAACAACTAACTTACCTTGTCTAAAAGTGTTCCTATTGAGTAAAGAACCGGCACTTCTTTATCAAACAGCTGCGTCTAGGAAACTTATCGTTATCACAAAGTCGTTAACTAGAAACACTATTCTTAAGGCACCGTTTTTATTAACAAGTAGAACCGATGGTTAAGAATCTGGAGCAGGTTAACGCGTTGTGTCCACCCTACTGTACTAATGGGCCTCTCTTTTTCCCCCCCATAAGCAGGACAACGTGACCTTGAAATGGTCTTTGGCTTGGCTTCTCGTCTATTGTATTGGGTGCTTTTAACCTCACCCCGGCCTTCCGCAAGTACGCACTTGGAAGTCACCAAACAGGGAGGAACTCTTCAATACCAACAATGGCTCCCGAGTCCAAGCCCAAGCGTTATTGTATCAACTACTGCGGACAGCCTGTCACGTCCTCTTGCCTACGAAGAAAAAAAAAATCCCATCTTCACCAGAATAACAAATGAAGGATACGCCATGGCTGCTCGGAGCATAAATATTGTAAAAGGGTTCATCTGCAATTCTGATCCCGAACGAAATCGCGATAGATTTATCTCGACATTTATTGGGTTTTGGTTTGAAAACAAATACTCAGCATTCAAGAAAAAAAACCATTCATAATTTTTTTTTCCACATTATCCAATATCTAGTTCTGAAAATAAGTACAGTATTTATTAATTTTACTAAGGCCATATAATCTGATCAATAGTAAGGGGCATTGAATAAACTTTCTCGCTCTCTTTACCTAAACATTTAAATATTTACTTCGATCTTGTAAGATGTGTGAAACGAAATAATATACATTGTTGTAAAAACATAAATTTGAAAAGATAATCACATTCTACCATAGAACACAAATTAAATAATATAAACGGTTACAGAAACATTGAAAAAAAAGGAACATCTCTGTCCACCAAAGTGCACAACAATCAAAATAATTATCGTCAAAGAGCTCCATATATATATACATATAGCTTAGAAATTATTGGTGTTTATAAAAATATATTTCAAATAAAACACTTTTAAATTTAGTAGTACTACAACTTTACAATACGTTATTTTATATCTCTAATCGTTGTGGAGATATGATGAAAAGTGGAAATTTGCTCTTATGTAAAGTACCTTCAAAGTCTTTTTTTTATGAGACAAAGGGAATTGCCATTTTGTTTGTAATGTTAAATATTTTAGTTTCTGAATTCCGAAATAATCAATTTAAAAAAAATCTTTTTGCCTTTCAGTAAACTAACTTTAATTTTAAGGTTCCATACCTTCTAAATCCAAAAATCCTCAGGGGGGACCTTATGAACATTCTAGATATCAAGTTTCAGCCTTTCCGGTAAAATGGTTTCAGTTCTAAGCCGAGAAAAAAAAAAAAGAGCCGAGAAAAAAAAAAAGACACACAGACAGGTGACATCGTGTAAACCCTAAAACCACATTTTCGGTTTAAGGGGGTCATGAAACGCGGACATTTACCAAAATATCGAGTTTGATTTATTTCTACCCATTTCAACAAAGTTACGTTTTTTATGAATAACACCTAATTTATTTAAAATCTACTTCTCTGCCCTTAGGTTAGTATATTTAAATATCCCACAATCCGTTTCACACACACACAAAAAAAGGATGTTTTTAGTGCACTCATTATTTTGCTGTTCTGTTACATTGCAGAGTAATCGATGGTCAGCACTGGTCAATGAAGTAGAAACAATGTAACAGTAATCACCCAGCTTCCAAGATTTGTGACATGAGAGACTGTGCGCGTGCGTCGCGAGGTCTAAAGACAAACAAGATCATATTCAACACGCAGGTGCTCAGAATTAGGACGTCAGCAAAGTGTCTTTACAACAGGCACTACTCCCTAGCAGATCGTATTAGTAAATTCTGACAAATCATGGGATATAGTATTATAAGGAGACCAGGGTAGAGGCACTGGGGCACCGGAAAATGTACAGCAATCGTTTAAATTCCCTCTAGCTACAAAANAGCAAGCTAAAAGATGAAGAGATACCGAATGTAGTAAAAACACAAGAATACAGCTGTTTTTACATCCATTATAGAGGTACTTCATGGAGAAATTAAATTATAGCGGGAATTCTTGATGCAGAAATCCGAAAAAAAATCGATACGCCAATATAAAATCTGGCAGCATTAAACATCTTGCTCGGCGACGAGTATTTCTCACTAATTCCAGCTGTTTTTTTTAATTTTTGGCTCTAATTGTGCATGGGCTGATTTCCTAAAGTCCTATTTCCGTATAAAAAGCCTTATCTGGCATCTATAAAATTTACTAGATCTACTTTCATGTACTTATGCATTTCAATTTTCATAGAAAGAACCTTAATTGACAGCTAGAAAAGCTACTAGATCTACTTTCACATATATATTCAATCCAATTTTCATAAGAAGAATCTTATTTGTCAGTTTGAAAATTTACTAGGCCTACTTTCACGTATTTGTACAGTCCAAATTTCATAGAAAGAACCTTATCTGGCAGCTAAAAAAGCTACTAGATCTACCTTCACGTATATATGCAATCCAATTTTCATAAGAAGAATCTTATTTGGCAGCTAGAAAATTTACTAGATCTACTTTCACGTATTTGCACAGTCCAATTTTCATAGGAAGAACCTTATTTGACAACTAGAAAAGTTACAAGATCTACTTTCACGTACTTATGCAGTCCAATTTTGGTAAGAAGAGCCTTATCTGACATATAGAAAATTGTACTTTAAAATAAGCTACGTGCTATCCTAGAGGATATGTGCTAATGTTCCTTAAAATATGTTGTCCATGGTGAAATAAATGTAACACATAACGCGGGCATTGTTTTTAAAGTTAAATAATTTACCGTACGTCTTGTCTAGTTGTATTTTAGTTGAACGAAAACATTGTGTTTTTTAACACGTCTGAAACAGATGTAACGTGATTAAATGTGTCAAACGTTGAATCAGCCGAAGATTATAACGGCTAGCCAGATGTAAGTAGGAAATAAGTCCCACAGATATAAGATAATGATTATGAAATGTAATGGGTCTTGTGTGCGCATGCGTGAAGAGACGCGTGTGCAGGGTCAATGGCCGTTGTTCTTTGTCTTCGGCTGGACCGTGTGATACCGACTGCACCACTTTCACTGTCTGAGGGAGTCGGCTATCGGTAGTCATCAGTCCAATAACAAAGAGCCTTATGTCCACCGCCAACCCAACATGAACCGATCGTTATTCTTTTTTAAATTATTTTTACTTCCTCATAGTTCATCATCTTAGTTATGTTGTTAACATGTCTGTTTACTGAGCTAAGTGTCCCAGGTGTGATTCTCAGCGTGATTGAAAGACGTATCATTGGTGCAATATGGGTTGCCACTTTTAAGATGCGTTTAGACTATGCCTTTTTTTTTGTCATGCAACTAGGCGCACAGGAGAGGCACGTTGGAAACGAAGAGTGACCGATAGTCCTGTACTTGGTGGTTTGGCATCCCTAAATGTAGTATCTTGTTTGGAAATGTGTGGTTCAACCATACTCAGCAGAATATCAAAATCACTAGGAGACATTCTTGTGAAGTTCTTAAACAATCGACCTCTATCTAATTCGCGCACTTCTGATAGTATTCCTGCACTTAATTAACGCGATTCTATAAACTGACTCATCCAGAACTCACGACGCTTTCCTTAGACGTTGTGAAATGACGACGATAGCTGCAGCGACGCCTGCAGCAAGTACTTCCCACGATTACATCTCTAACGCATGGAAAGAGATGCAAAAGTTTAAACAGGTCGGGTCGTATAAGGCAAGATTTAAGAGGCAAGACGCCCCGAAAGAGGCATGCCTAGAAGTCAATCTCGGTGGTCTTGGGGTAAAGTGCTCACCTCAGGACCCGATGTTTGTGGGTTCAAACCCAGCCGGGCTTAACGGATTTTCCTTGAGCGATAAAAATCCGTAGTACAACTTCCTTCGAAGGCGAAGTAAAGCCATCGATCCCATGTCGATTGAGGCACGTAAAAGAACCCTGGAAGGTATGAGAGATACTTTTCCCGGCAAAATGGGTAGTCCCCTTTGCTCTCGTTCATATAAATTCTCGTGTGCTGATATAGTTATGTAATAAATCGGTTCAGAGAGTGCACGTTAAATATCTAAAAAATGCAAACCCTTTCACAGTGATGACTTAGCGGACGGGGGGCTAGGTGTTGTGTCTATTCTATATTTAATTTAGATAATAAGTCGTGTGCTGATATAATCAGTCGGTTCTGAAAGTGCACGTTAAATATCTAAAAAAAAATGCAAACCCTTTCACAGTGATGACTTAATGGTCAGGGGGCTAGGTGTTGTGTATGTTCTATATTTAATTTATATAATAAGTCATGTGCTGATATAATCAGTCATTTCAGAAAAAGTGCTCGTTAAACATCCATAAAAACATTTTATCACGTAGAAAGAATATTCGAAACTGGGAAAATTTTTGATCATGACATTATGACAGAGCAAAATAAATTAAAAAAATTCTTACAAAACTGTCTGTCGCCAGCATGTCTGTCTGTTTGTCAGTCAGTTTGTAGCTACAGCTGAAACGTTTTGATATATTTCGTTCAAACCTTTTATTTAGATGTTATATAGTAATTATGATTTCGATTAATAAAAGGGTAGTTTTAAAAAAAAATGCAAATTTGAAAAATTGGAGAGTTTTTTGAAATGTGTTTTTACATGATTTTGTTCAAAATTAACATCTGATTAATGTTTTACGTGATGAATAAGAATTAATGTTGGTTTTTCTATAAACAAAATTATTTAGAGGTAGTTTACTAATACATAATTTTTGAAAGAATTAGCTAAGAAAGTGTTGTAAAATTTATTTTCCATCGTGCTCCATTTCTAGTCGAGGATATCCTCATTTCCCCCCCCCCCCNTAGTCGAGGATATCCTCATTTCCCCCCCCCCCCCTCTTATTAAGGTGGGGTTGAGATAGAGTGAGTTTGAAGGAAATGTACCCAGATTTGCATGAGGGATAAAGATTTTCTTTGGTGGAGAGGGGCGGTGGATCTCAATACTCCCGTATGGGGTTTAAACCGCAACCTCTCGGTAACCGGAAAACCACATTAGAAGAGACCTACTCCTTTTTCCTCATGCGCACCGATGGGGGTTCAGATCGAGTTTTAACCCACAGAATATACTATTGAATATTTTATTCAACAATTAAAACCGCACCCGTGGCGTTGGCCAAATGGTCTATGGCGTCACTCTAGTGTTAGATTGGCCTGCTGATGACGGGGAAATCGGGGTCCAAGCCCCGGTCGGGTCTACTGATGGTGGTTTTTCATAAATGGTTTCTCACTTTCCTTCCACGAAAATGCGGGTGTATTACCTACAAAAATTTTCCTGCCTCATCTATACCCCATTGGTATAATTATTATAAATTTGTATAACCTGGACACATAGTAAGACGAGATGATGCAAAAATAAAATAATTAAAACCACACCAGAAAAATCTTAATAAAGTTTCAATCAAATATATTTTTTTTTAAATTTACGATAGTTGGTTTTTCAATTTTGTTGTGTTTTTTTCGATAAACAGTTTTCCAGTTCTCAAACGGTTTTTATAATATGAAATACAAAAAACCGCACCATGATACATCTGGTTTGAGCTGTAGGCTCTTACAGTTCAATTTTCAAAGGAATGACCTTTTAGAAAGTACAATTCAACATCTGATTTGAGCTGTAGGCGCTTACAGTTAAATTTTCAAAGGAATGACCTTTTAAAAAGTACAATTCGACATCTGGTTTGAGCTGTAGGCTCTTTCAGTTCAATTTTCAAAGGAATGACCTTTTAGAAAGTACTTTTTTTTAACCAAACAATGATAACGTTTTACTATGGTATTAATGATATTCTATAGATATTTTCTTACATATTCTATATTAATAAAATGAATAGTTTGTCCATCATGAGCACTATGCGATATCTACAGCATGCAGAGGTCTGAAATTTTAGAAAATCAGTGGCATCTGCCCACGAACGTGTGCACCTATAAGCCGGAATTTTGAAAATTTTGATTACATTTAAAAAATATATTATAAACCTCCCGGGCAACGCTGGGTACTTCCGGTGGTTGATAGTGTATATCAAAAGTGACAGCTATAGCTCACATGACTTGGCGTATGAAAAAAAGTAGGTCTAGTCATCTCTCTAACTACTTTCAGATAAGGATCTTCCTATAAAAATTGGATGGTACCTACCTAATCTAGGAATTATCCGTGGGGTGAAACTATTATAAGGGTTCTTAAGGTCATTTCTCGAACGACTCCTGTTGAGAAGCCAGCTCAAACCAACACGACAGGACCGGGCCAGGCCTCTGCGTGCCAAAAAAAAATAACACTAGACAACCAAGAGCCGAGACACAAAAAAATAAAAATAGTAAAGTGGCGATTTTTTTTAAATGAGTATTTTACAAAGACACGAAAGTGTTGTTAATTACGTAATATACAAACTCTAGTAGAGTCTAATATCTGTCCGTGGGCGGTGCTAGTTTCGTTACGAGCCGAAAGAAAGGACATTTAGGATGACTTGAAAAATGTAATTGGTTATTTTGATTTTTCATTTATTTGAGGTACACTAAAGTTGCGATTATTCGGCCTAAAGTGGCAGCTTTCCAGGACGGATAGCGGGAAATTCAGATAATACTGAATCCGAGTGTAAATAATTTTCAATATGGGTTTGCCTTACGAAGCTGCGCCTAACGCACCCTACCCGTGACACAGCTTCTGTTTCCAGCCAGATAAAAACAGTCCTGTTATCTAAACCGAACAAGACTGCAATAGTACTTTATTATACGCCAACTATTATTATTATTATTATAATTATTGTTAGCACCGCGTCTTACTACCCGTTCGGGTTATACGCACTTACGCTAATGTGTAATGGTAGGGTGATTGTGAGATGAAATGGAGGACCTACAGTTTAACGTGGAATCCGAACCACGGTGGAGGCCTGTCATTCCCCACATTCACCAGATGTCTTGTCAGAGGTGAAAGAAGGGTTTGGTAATCAGATAAATCTGTGCCGGGATCGAGGATTGAACCCCGGCCACCAGCACAGAAGTCTGACACCTTACCCCTAGACCGCTAGGTCACCAATATACGCCAACTGCACGTATAGCAGTTATGCTTTGCTGTATCCAATGTAACAGTTGTAAGGCGTTTGCGATCGATTTTGTTTAGTAATTACTAGGGGATATGTACCGGTTTGTTTATTTTAAAAAGTTCTCGTTAACCGAGAACTGGGCCGGATAATTGAAGGCCGGATAGTCGTGACTTTAGTGTATTTAACGTTCACTTTCTGAATCGATTGATTTTATTATTAGAATACATACATCCAGCCCCCGGCCATTAGTTTATCACTTTGAAAGAGGAAACCCACATTTCACAAATTACAAATTTTTTGGCCACGCCATAAATCTAACCAGGAACCCTTGGTTAAGTAAACAATCACGTTATCAACTGAGCTAAAGCGTTGGAATATTTATTTGTTAGATATGTAGTAATATATTCGCATTGTCACGTTAATAACCTTTTAGGAAAAACAAGTAGCTGGCTCGTTACGTGCTATGCGTCAATTTTGCAGATTGCATCTCAACTGTAGCCTTTAGAATCAGTGGTTATCAAAGTGTGTGCCAGGAATTTATTTTATTGTTGACAAAAAATAGTTGCATTCAATATATATTAAGAGATAAGAAAAAAATGTTTGAAAGATTTAATCTATTTTCCTGAGAGTGTAATGGTTTAAAAACAAAGAGTTGAGTAATTCAAGTAGAATCTGGCCGTTTCTTAAACAAAAGTTCAAATTGGTGTTGAATAAAGGACACACACGCATGCGCGTGCGTGCATAATTTCCGTTCGACTCACTGCGCATGTGTATGCCCGAGTGTATACCTTAGTGTTACCTTATTGTTACCTTAGTGTCGCCAACTTGCACTTTCCGTGTGTGACACGAGGTCTCACAGCAAATGATAGTGTAACATGAACAAATAAAAATGTGAGAATCACTGTTTTTATATGTTAAATCGGGTTAGTTGTTTATAATATCATCTTATACATCAAAGGTTTTTAAACTGTGGGTCACGGCCTCTCCAGTGACCACGAAAAAAAAATATCTGGGGGCCATAGCAAACATTAACAAACGTGAATAAATTAAATATCTACTATTGAAATTATCACACACGGTAACTTTTGATTTTTTATTTGTTTAATTTACTGCACGTCGCTCCGTGATTACACGAAAACAATTTTAAATATGCTCTCGTCTAATTAACTAAGATAAGCTAATGGCTTCCAATAAAAGAAAAGAGCTGTTGTTAAAACTAGATTTATTGTGTTAGAATAAGCAAGCTCATCCATTAATTAAATTTGTATGATTATTACCAATTATTGTTTGTAAATACCTTTTTTAATTTTCTTATTTAATCTGACTGATAAGGATTTAAAATTTTACATATATAGATATATATTAAAATTAATTTGACTCATTTTATCGAAAAGTTAGACTAGAGTATAAACAAAATTTTATTTTTATTACTGCGTTCTAGTAACCATTCGGGTTATACTCTTATGTACTAATACGCTAAATTTTAGGGATTAGGAAGGTTATATTAATAGGAAGTGTACCCACATTTGCGTGGAGGGGGAATGGAAAATCTTTTTTGTAAAAACCACCCTCAGTACACATGACCAGATTCGAACCTTGATCTCCCTGACATTGGCAGCCTAGCCTACTGCAGCACGTCAAACCACGCGGCCACCGATGCGGGTAAAAACTTATCTTAGCTAAACCAATACAGCCCGGGGTCGCTAATAATTTTGTCCAATGGAATTGAGGTCATGAATAAAAAACAAGAATTTAAGAACTAGTTTTTTATATTATATAAGCTTTCATTTAAAATATTAAATTTTAAATTGGTAGACTAGAACTATGGGAACTCGTTTCGGTGATTGAATGGTCTGGAAGTTGATGGAACCTTCTAGAGGAGGCTCATAATTATATACGTACAAAAACTTTTATTGGCTAAAGGTATAATACAATTTTCTAGCCCCCTTAGAAAAATTAGTTTACCACGCCCCTGTTTACTATTTCTCCCAACCTATTATGGATATCATCTGTGAGATAAATGAATCTCTACTGTTGGCAAACAGAGCTGCCATTTTCTTGTTTTAGTGCCGTCAGATCGTCCCTTAAATATAAGACAAATTTCGCAACGATGTTTCGTCGATGTTGCTAGTAGGCCTAACTTCTTCTTACTCTAGCACACAACCTTCAGACATAACTGAAAGCGAGGAGATTTGGCAACAGTTAAGGTGTGAGTGTAGAAAACACGAGTTAAGAGCAATATTTTCACAGTTTTAATACAAAAACTTTTTTTTTGTCAATGAAATCAAATAATTCTCTAATAGAAACATGGTGTTTAATTTTCTTCACAAAGTAATATCAACAGTTGTTGAATATCTGTCAAGTGTCAAGGGTGTTCTAGAAATTAATGAAAACTTTTTCTATCCATTTAAAAACTTTCTCGCCTAGTGCCGCTATGCTCATGACAGATATTCAGCATATGTTTATATCACCATGGGAAGAAAATTAAACTCTATGTTTCTACTGGAGCAATATTTTATTTATTTTGGCAGAGAAAAAAATATTTAGTTTAAAAAAATCTTCAGTAAAAAAACAACCGACCTTAACTCGCATCTCCTATACTCCCACTCTAACAGAAAGCGATCTAAGGACTACAATTTCCTCAGAGGTGATATTGGGTGTAGTCTACACGAACATTAATCCAGCCACCAATGTTTGATAAACTTCTCAATTAACAAAGGGGGAAGTGCACATAATAATAATAAACACAGGGGAGGTGTATCTCGGCAGAGATGCAGGATTTAGAATATAACTGACCTTGCGCAGCGGCTACAGGCTGCTATACTAAGCCTGCGTCTGAGTGCACGTGCACCGGACATATCGACAGTCAGCAAGAGCTGCGTCAGCTCCCAGAATACATTTCCTAGAGGCCCGACACCTTACAACATTTGTCAGTCTCGCCGCCCTTCTGAACCTTCTGAACGCATATCGAAGCTATTGAGAGAAAAAAGAGTGAGGCAGTGATGCTCGATTCATAAGCTTTGAATCGATTATTGTATCGATTTAGATATAAAGAGTTCTTGTATCGATCTAGGTAATAAAAGCCAGTGCATTTAATCGATTTATGAAAGATCGATTCAACAATTTATAAAATAATAATTTATTTTAACCATATTTCATATAGAATTAAAATAAATTTTTAAAAGAATCTAAGATTGAGCCTAATAAAATATGTTCCTATCATGCTTAATTTAATCAACTGCTGATGGCCAATTAGTAAACTGCTATTATAGTATAAATAATGTTTATATGGTAAATTAAGCCTACTTTAAATTATTATCACTTTATAAAACAAGCTTAAGTACAACGAATTGTCAATGCAATTCTTTGCTAGGATACTTTTATGTTTATTATAATGTATTTTCATCTTAATTAATTTATGATATTAGTTAATATTTTGGGAGCAATAATATAAATTAAACATCACATAATTAATTATATACTAATTTGTAGCCCAGCACTGCAACCTTTGGTTTCAAAATGTTACTGTCAAAAACCCATTTCCTAGATTCAATCAAATATGTTTGTATTTGTTTGATTTCCTTTCGAGTTTTCTATTAGAAATAGAATCGATTCGTTTGGAAATCGTCAGTGAAAGAATCGATTCATGAATAAGATAAAAACGTTTAAATCGATTCAAGAAATAGATTAATCGAGGGCAAAGAATCGATTTTTGTACAGTTTTATCCAAGATCAAACATCCCTAGAGGAGGTATAGGCTACGCCTCTATAAATGGGGTGACCATAGTCATACCTTGTTTTTTGCAGAACAGTACTATTTTTTGAAGTGATGTCCTGTAGTTTTACAGAACAGACCAGTTGCACTGATACCCTTTGTAGAAATCCAGGAATTCGTGTTATTTTTTGTCTTCGCCGCGTCTTACTACCCGTTCGAGTTATAAGCTTATGTACTAATTAGGCCTACTCTAATAGGTTTAAGGATTAGGATAGTTATATTTAGAGGAAGTGTACCCAAATTTACGTGGAGGAAGAAAGAAAAACAGTTTTGGAAAAATCACCTTCAGTACATTCGACCGAGATTCGAACCTCAATTTCCCCGTCATCGGCAGTCTAGTTTACTGCGAGAGTAGCGTCTTAGACCACGTGGGCACCGAAGCGGGTTAGTGGTTTGTTGTTTTCTAAATATATTTCAGACCAAAATGTAGTTGAAAGGTATCACACCATATCCTTATAGGATTAAAAACTTGTATTTACAATTTTATAACTAAAAATAAGGTAAAATTAGCTTATTTTCATTTAAGTTTAACTCGTAAATGTCGCAGTTTTTAGATCAAAGTAAATAATTAGAAACATACATCTGGCTTTCATTTAGCAAATCATGTAATTTTTTTAAAAAACGGGCTCACAACTTAATATTCTAAGGTAAATGAAGATTATATTTTAATAGTTTTGAAGCTTGAGGACTGTCATTTTAATAAGAAACACTTCAGTGTGAGAATATTCATTGTGACCTGCACCAGTGGCTGAATGGGCTAAGGCGTCTTTCTCCGATCAGAGCAGACTGATTATAATGGGGAGATCAGGATTTGAATTCCGATCGGATGAACTGTATTCCATAGAAACATGCGGGTGCATTTCCGTTACAGTTTACCTTCTTCCTTCCTACAACGTTTAGTGTAAATATACGAATATACCCAACGCTAGTAAGACGTGAAACCAGAAAAATAACGTGGGCCTACTCAAAAAAAAAAAAGCCATGTTCTATTGGCTTTGTTGAAATTGTGGCCTTGAGGTTTGTGTCCACCGAAAACATTGCCGTGTGCATAGGCGCCGTCTTAAGTAAATTATTGGGGGGCCCAATGTTTTCAATTTTGTGTCAAAATTATTACATTTTCAACGTCATAATGGAGAAATATATTTAATCTATATTTTAAAGCTTCTTATTGCATTAAAAAAAAGTAACAATAATTTCACCTAACATTCTGCAGTAACATACATTTTATTACACAAACATATTAATAATAAAAAGAAAAAATATGTATTTTATATAATTTGAACTCGTCTTTTATTATGAACATATTTCGCAGAATAAAGCTTATCACTTAGGAAACGATCATGCAGGATCTTATAAAGTTGTATTTAAAAATTTAATTTATAACAAAAGTCGTAGTAAAAAACTTAAAATCCTGATCAAAATGTATCATCCCCCCCGTCTCCCCCAAGGGCTAACCGAAAATCTATTAATATGGTTTGCACATTAACATATTATTTGTTTTACTTTCTCGCTACCTTACTGGTAGAGAAAGTGGTGTGATCGTAAAAAAAATCTAACTCAAGATTTTGATGAATTTCTACGTGTCATGACGACACCCTACAAAAAAATAAATATTGTTTATGAATTTCCGTCTTTCTGTTTTACTGTCCGTCTGTCTGTACCTTGGAGTAGAGCCTAAACTATGTTATCGATCGGGCTAGATCTTGGTATCAGATTTTTCATAGTGTTGCTACGAGGGGTTTTTGGAATTAGATATTTAACCCTAAAATTAAGGGTAGTTTACTGAAGGATGAAAAGAGAACAATCGATTTTATCAAAATAGCTCTAACGATTTTGATCAAATTTCATTTCTAAACATTCATCAATATCACAAACAATATGGCTACCCTTAATTTTTCGTCAAAATGATTTTAAGGGTTCCGGTCTGATAAATAAATTCTCATTTATCTTCCTAACTCTTTGAGATAAGAAATTACTTATCATTGCAAATATGTAGGTCTATTCACTATAAAATCTTTTATTTGAAACATTTTGTATAAAACCAATAATTTTAAAGCTATACGAAAATATACAGTATCCCCGTGGCTTCTTTGGTGCTGACTGACAGCTCACAGCTGACTTCTTACAGTCAACATTTAGGTATATACCTAGATTTTTACTATCAGAAGTGACAGCTGCCAAACACATGTTTTTGCAGATCTTTTGGTTCGGCGTAGGGATACATAATTTGATCTGGTAATTTTTTAAAGTCATCAGCTGTCAGTTGTTTGCTGTCGGTCAGCACCAAAGAAGCCATGGGGCTACTGTATATTTTTTAACTTTTCTAACACTAAAGGTAAAGTATTGCGACAGCCAAAAAAATCAAACCCGAGATGTTGATGGATGTAAGCTTTTCATGACCACAGAACCCTAAAAAGTGGTTTTTGCAATCCCGTCTCCCTGTGTTTCTGTCTAATCCTAAAATTAAAAGTAGTTTACTAAAGGGCGAAAAGAGAAATAAAGTTTTTTCTCAAAACTGTCCCTAACGATTTTGATTAAAATTCGTATCTATGCATTGAATAAGATTATAAACAAAATTTCTATTTCATTTTCCCATGAAAATGACCTTTAGGGTACGTTACAGTAGCGGAAATTTCCATTTCTCCACAACTATTTGAGATACTAAATAACTTATCATTGAAAAATTGTAGCGCTAGTCAAAATAAAAATAAAATTATTTGAAGTATATTTTTATAAAACCAACAGTTTCTGAGATATTGTCAAATATATTAATACAATTTTGTGAGCTTTAGTTGTGAAGAAATACAACTTAAGTTTTAACGCAATAATTATCTAATGCCATAGAGTAAGTAAAGAAGTAGGTCTCTCAAAAAGTGTATGTTTTCTTTCTTTCAACCTGTTAGGGAAAATGTTTATACAGTTATAATTTAGTCTATTCTTTTAGACTCAATAGTTAATATTAACATATTTTTATGGGTCAAATATAAATGAGGAATTTAATAGCAATGCGATAACCATAAGATGTGCAACACCTAATAAAATGTCGAAAATTTTAACCAGAAGTCGAAATTTTAATACGAAGTGTTGACCCTTGTGGACCCAATTTAGATCATTTTTATTGGTCCAAATATGTAAATGAGGACATTAATTCCTTAAAAATAAAATTATAAAATTTAAAACTGGGAGTCGAAAATGGCGACTACAATTTTGAGTTACTCTTCTTTTTTACAATAAATTTTTTTGACAGTGAGTAAAATATGTACAGTAATTAATATCTCATAAACTATTAAAACTGAATATTTTTTAATGTAAAATAAGGTAACTTCTTTATTGTAATTGACTAAGCCACTACAACGTTAAACAAAGACTATTCACGGTAGGAATAGGGGTCTAGGAAAAATACTTTGAAGAAATTCTCAGAAACTAAGTGTTCAATTTGGTTTAAATCTTTACAATAACAAGGAATATAGTGTTTTCTTCACGTATTGGAAAAATATTTTAGTAAAATATAGTTCTAATAAGTAGTAATCTAACTTGTGAAGCGACAAGATCACCCTAGTAAATGATGGCTTCATATCGTAGTAGATATAAATTAAGTATGCAAAGCCAAATAATATATACATATAACAATTTATCAATTCAATTTTTAGGGGGGCCAATCCCCCTTATGACAATTATTGGGAGGGGGGCCTAAACACTCAAGCCCCTAGAGTCGGCACCTATGGTTGTGTGTATAATATAACTTAATATAATCTACAAAATCTAGCCACCTGCATGTAGAGGATCATCGGATGGGAGCAGGGGCAGGGTATGGCCGCAAATCCCACATCACACTCAATTCTTACTGAGAACAAAAAGTCGTCGCTTTATCTTACTCTTTCATGAATCATGAATCTGTTAGTGAAGGATTATACATTGGATATCTGATTTGAGAGAATTGTTTGGGTGATATTGAGAAACAGCTTTGTCATTCTTTTGTTTTCATGTGGTCAATCTTTCCTTAAATATAAGGCCAGTTTTGCAACGCTGCTTTGTCGATATTGCCAGTATCGCCTTATAACACCAACGCGCTATCTTCTGGCATAACTGAGAGCGATGAGATTTGGCAACAGTTAAAAACTTTGCTTGCCTGAGACATCACAGCAGATCTAGATAGAATTTCCCATGTTAGTGAGTTTACGTTTTATTCTCCGAGTTTTAAATATACAACGTTGAAACAAAAACCATAAATTCTTACATAATTCTAAAAATAGTCCTACAGTATCACAAAGTTATTATTTGTATCTTGGTGACCTGGTTGTCTAGGGGTAAGGTGTCAGACTTCTGTGCTGGCGGCGGTGTTCAATCCTCGATCCCGGCACAGATTTATCTGATTACCAAACCCTTCCTTCACCTCTGACAATACATCTTGTGAGTGTGGGGAATGCCAGGCCTCCACCGTGGTTCGAATTCCACGTTAAACTGTAGGTCCTTCATTTCATCTCACAATCACCCTACCATCACACATTAGCGTAAGTGCGTATAACCCGAACGGGTAGTAAGACGCGGTGCTAATAATAATAATAATAATAATATCTGTATCTTGAAATAGTTTTTTGTAACTGTATTTCTCATAAATATTCTCTACAACTTAAGCTATTTGGCTTGGTCTCAACAATGGCCTGTAGGAGTCTTCCTGCTAGGACGTAGATTTAAAAAGTCTGTGGAAGCATATGTCTATCTAGAATAGTAATAGCCTACGATTTCTGCACGTCCATCATAGACTCTGCCTTAAAATATGGGCACGGTACGATTCTTGAATAGCTCAGTGGTAGAACATTGGTGTGCAAAACTAAGGGTCTCGGGTTTGATTCCCGTGTCCAGACGCCATTTTTCAATTTTCAGAATAAAATAAGGAAAGTGTAATTTTAAAAAGCAAGTCAATGTTTTCAAGGCTCAACTAGTTTAGTGACTGTGTGAACTCAAGAGAGGAAGTGTTGTCATTGATAAACAAGATACTTCGCATTGTGAACTGCTCATTTTCTTCCCTCTCTTTATATTTATATAATTAGCGTCTAAGTGTGATAGTGCTTAGACTACTTAGGTGCAACAAGTTAAGATGCGACTACCTCAGAGGTGATATCGGGTATAGCACCCTCTATTCCTCTTCCTCACACAAACCCACGCACTTTCCTGCGCTACATCTTATAACTAAACGAAACAGAATCCAACAATCCCAGACTGTAGCAATAAAAAGGGGGGAAGGGGGCCAATAAAAAAGGAGCGATCATCGAGCGAGTGCAGTGCACTTGTGGACAGAGCGGTTTTCATCGCCTTCTGACCTCAGACGATGCTCCCCTTCCCTCTCTCCACCCCAACCCATCCACACACCCTTGTATTCGAGGTCATTCAACCAGAAACTCAGTCGACTCTTGAAAACCGCGTTTAATTTTATGTCAAGGGGGAGAAAAATGCCGATATCAATGGAACATATTAAAATGGTATCTCACCCACTGATGAAGGGTAGGGGAGGGGAGGTAGATGACCTTGTTGAATAATTGTTGGTGATGATGCAGTCATGACATAAAACAGAGAGTGAGGTAGGATAGTACGTGCTTTGTTCAGAGCCAAAATTATATCCTGGTCACCTCCTCACTTGATCCCGAGTTGAAAATGTGCCGCTTCTTTATTTGGATTGTAATAAGTACGCACACTCCATTGACCTTGTACGATAACAATTATACCTTGAATGAGTAAACTATGAACCCATCTAAGGGTTCGGCCAAACTGACAAGCGTACGAGCGAGCACGTGAGCGACTGGGTGGCCAAACGGGCGAACGAGCACGTGACCAGCAAATAGTTATTATTATTATTATTATTATTATTAGCACCGCGTCTTAATACCCGTTCGGGTTATACGCACTTACGCTAATGTGTAATGTTAGGGTGATTGTGAGATGAAATGGAGGACCTATAGTTTAAAGTGGAATCCGAACCACGGTAGAGGCCTGGCATTCCCCACAATCACAAGATGTCTTGTCAGAGGTGAAGGAATGGTTTGGTAATCAGATAAATCTGTGCCGGGACCGAGGATTGAACCCCGGCCGCCAGCACAGAAGTCTGACACCCTACCCCTGGACAGCCAGGTCACCCAGCGTGAAAGAGAAAACCTACATTTCACCAATTTTAAATTTTTCATCTATGCTGGGAATCGAGCCCGGGACTCTTAACTTAGTAGGCAACTACGTTAATGAGTGAGCTAAGTTGTCGAACAAAAACAAACCAACTATCCGAAAGACACAGGAGACTAAGAGGATGAATCTTTACTGAAATTCAGCATCTCTTGCGAGGATAGACGCTAGAACCTGATTCGATAACCTCATGGTATCAAGGCTCTCGCAATAGACTAGACTGCCAATGATGAGGAATCCCAGTTGGGTCTAGTGAGGGTGTTTTTTCCTCCCTCCAAGCGAATGTATGTAGGTTACACTTCCTTTAAATTCTACAGTTTTCATCCCTAACACATTAGCGTGCTTGTAATCCGAATGGGTATTAAGACATGGTACTAAAAAAGGAGGGTGAGGGAAATAGACGTTACCCACTTCAGTGGCCGCATGGTCTAGGGCGCTACTCTCACAGTAGACTAGACTGCCTATGACGGAGAGATTTATACTGGAATCTCGGTCGAGTGAACTGAAGGTGGGTTTTTCAACATGGTTTTCCACTCTCCTTCCACGCAAATGCAGGTGCATTGCCTTTAGATATAACCTACCTCATCCCTAAGTAGTAATACGCGGTGCTAAAAAAAAGTGGGGAAATATAAGTTAGAAGAATATGATAAAATTATAATAAAACATTTCCAATTGATTTTTTTGTAATTGTACTCCGGAATTTCCGGGTAAGTCATACATACCACATCTTATTTGGGAAGTTAACTAAAGACCGTGTCTTGCGTACTCTCTATTCCTCTTTCCCGAACACCGAAACGCCAGAGACCTCCCCCTTCGTCCCCTCCCCCTTCACCACCTCAGCCACCCCGCACCCAAAGAAAAGAGTCTGTAGTCATTGACGGATAGATGTATAAGACCAACGACCCTAGGGGATGTTGAATGGACTCCCGGGGTCATCCTGAAGGACTGATGACTCCCCCCACCCCTGTCTCATCTCGCACCAAAGGTACGGGTCAAAGTATCTAGAGCTTCGAGGCCGTACGCGAGGTCTTCCACTTACAAGAGAGGGGGGAAGACCTTGGATCATTTGATTTCCTTCCCCCCTCTTCTCACCGCCCGCCCCGTTACGAGACTTTGCCCGGTTCTCTAGCACCGGGACGAGTCATTGGCCTTATCACACATACACACACACATGTCGCTTTGGAGAACACATTTACCTTCTAAAAGGGCAGCGACATGGCGCGTGGATAGTACTTAGGAATGTAGACCGTCCATGAACTGATGAAGGGAATCTATCTCTCTTTAAAGATATGAATAATTTAATACTAAATGTGCTCGCAATGAGCTGTGACTTTTTTAAAGTCGTTATAAACTGGCACAATACTGGTGGAACCATATTCGTGTAGGAGGAATATACATATGGCCTTTAAAGGGCTTGGACCCCCAAATTAAATATGGGTCCGGGGACCTTATCCCAGCAAATGGTTGAAAATGGAATGCCCTTAGATTCTAAAAGCTATATAGAGTGGTCATTGCCTGCATTTTAAAATTAGATACTCTATAAGTTATTTGTAGTTTAATGCAAGGCCATATTCTAGCTACATAGAGGGGAGTGAAATAAGCCTCAATAGGGGAAAACTAAGTCCAGGGAAAGAGGAGGGCAATATCATTCTGGGAGGGGGGAGATACCCCCTATCTTAACATCCCCGTTCTCCCTTCCACTGACAAATTCTCTCATAGAACATTACATATTCCCTTTACCTCCCTTATTGCCGCATGTACCCGCTTCGGTGGCCACATGAGCTAAGCCATCATTTTCACACTAGACTGGACTTCCAATTTCGGGAAGATCGGGGTTCTAATCCAGCTCGGGTTTATTGAGGGTGTTTTTGCCTAAATGGTTTAACACACTCCCTCCATGCAAATGAACTTACACTTTCTCATCCCAAACACATTAGCATAATTAAGTACATAATATGTTTATAACCCGAACGGGTAGTAAGATGAGGTGCTAAAAAAATATACAGCCCCAAATCCAGAAGCGATGTTTTTGTACTTAATTCAATAAATAAACTTACAAATTTTATTACTATAGCAACTATTACGAGATAATCAAAGAAATAACGATTGTGATTGTGATTTGAGAACTGTTAAGATCATAAAAAAACTAATTAACTGATTCCAATTTCACTATTGTAAAGTAAATATTGCGTAAAGCTACAGCTTAGATATGTTTTCTGGTTCGAGCCTAATTTTGTATCTAATTTCAAGGACAAGGAGGATTAAGTATTTTGTCTGTCCCGGGGCTAAGTTAGCCTGTAGATCGTGTGCTGATATAATGCATTTAGGTAATAGAGTATTAAAAATCTTTGTTAATCAAGACATGAAATACAATATCGGGGGTAGCGTTTTTACAGTTTTTAAAGCAAAACTTTTTTTGGTCAAAATAAAAACAATATTTCTCCAATCGAAACATAAGAGTTTGATTTTCTTCACATGGTGACCTCAACATTTTTGTATATCTATCAAGGGTGAACTGAAATTTAATGACAACTTTTTCTATTGATTCAAAAAGTTTCTTATCTAATGCCGCTATGCTCATGGCAGATATTCAACAACCGTTGAGATCACCATGAGAAGAAAATTAAACTATGTTTGTACTTGAGCAATATTTGATTTATTCTTGTTAAAAAAAATGGCTAAAAACTGCAAAACACTGTACTTTTATCGAGTCTCCTACAACCCGACCTTAATGTAAAGTAGATTGCTAACAAATAACATAATGTAAGAACTATAATCATGCAGGTATATTATTATTTCTGTCAACATTATATTCTGACTCCCTACAGAAAACATTCGAAATGGTACTCTAGTAAATTTTCAACATGTTTGTTCATTTTATTGAGAGAAAAGTTGAGATAATATTAACAAATCTAAGTAAATGTTGTTAATAGCTATTCACATAACTGAGGCGACAATATTTTGCAGTAGCAAGGCAATGAAAGGGAAAGTGAAGTTGGTCCTATGATCACAAGATCGCAGCACACTGCAGAGGACCGGATGCTTCTATTGAAAAGCGACCTAAGACTTAGGGGAATATATATATTTTATTTTATGACAATAAAGGCTATTTGAATTGCATTCTATCTTGACACTTAGAGCAACCACAACGACTAGAACCCATGCCATTAGATTACAATCACGCTAAGGAATTAAAAATAGCCCGTTTCGGTGGCCACGTGATCTAACGCGTTACTTTAGCAGTAGATTAGAGTCATTAGACTTGCGATTACAGGGAGCTCAAGGTTCAAATCTCAGTCAAGTGTACTGAGGATGGTTTTACAATCTCCCGCCCTGTAAATACGGCTACACTTCCACTAATTTCAACTTTCCTCATTTCTTACATATAACCGAACAATTACTAAGACGCGAGGACCAAAAAAATAACTAAGCAAGAACATTTTTAGGGGTACAACGTTCAGGATAAGTTATATATGGGAGTAAGTGAACAAAAAAGGTTTAATACATCCGTTGATATCATTTAACTTTATTTTTGTGGTAAGTTTCAACGCTCCAGAAGGCGGGTGAAGACCCTCTTTAAGATATTCCGGAATTTGTTTTTCTATTAAATTATTCGTATCTTTGAAATTTGTCGACGCAGTCGGGAGGAGTAGTGGTAGGAAGGGTCGAACTCTGGACTTCCGAATCTGAGTGACCCACTCTATTTAGCCACGCGCGCTCACGCGGTGGTCCTTCCCCTCCCCCTCTTTCGCAACAAGCTATGACGTCACCGGCACAATTGTGGACCACCGAGAGGAGTAAGGCGCCCGAAATATAGGTCAGCAGATCCACCGAATACGATGATGATGAGGGCGACAACTTTGACCACCTTTAGAAGCCGATGTCAGAAAGACAAAAGTTTCTCGCTCCCACGATTGGTATGGTTAGGCTAGTGGTTAGGATTCCTGACCCAGGGGGGTGGGGGGTGGAATCTGTGAGATTATGAGAGGAAGGGGGAAGGGAGAGGGTCTACGATGAGGTATTCAATCATCTGCATAAGCGAATGCTGACGTAGTTTCTAAGAATTAACCTTCTTCATCCTGCGGCTGCCTCAGTCGGCGAGAAAATATCAATCGCTATCAGGCCACGCAGTTTAAAATACAACGGTCAGTGAGGTTTTCGGGAACTACTTTTCTATTCTGTCTAAGCTTATACTTCATTTCACCCTTCACCTATAACCACCCTTTGTCATGTCAATAACAAAGCGGGGAAATAAAACTATGAAACTTCTTATCTGAAGGTAAAGAGGAAAGCTCGCTGCTAGTTCTCAAAGAATTACAGTATTTGTTAGAGGAAGGCTGAAACTATAGCCCTTTTTAATCAATTATAGTCTTCTATCTGCGCAAATATGATTAAATTGTCGTTGAAAATGAGCTAGCGTCACATTTTCACACCTTTATTTCTATTAATAAAACTCATTCAATAGGGTTGGTAAGGAAAAAGAGTCAAGTTGGAATAGTTCTACATTATTTTGGCATGAACTTTATTTTGAAATAACATATCGTAGAATTAAATATTGCGGTAGAGCTAATAATAATAATAATAATAATATTTAGCACCGCGTCTTACTACCCGTTCGGGTTATATGCTTTAAGCACTAATTACTCTAATGGATTAGGAATTGGGAAGGTTGAATTAGAAGAAGTGAACCCGCATTTGCTTGGAGGGAGAGTGGAAAAACATTTAGGAAAAATCACCCCCAGTTCACCCGACCAAGATTCGAACTTCGATCTCCCCGTCCTCAACATACGAGCTCGTCACGACAAGCGCGTTAGCCAACTACGCCACCGAGGCGGGTTTCCTTAAAACCGTTAGTGTAATTAGTACATAAGCGTATATAACCCGAGCGGGTAGTAAGACGCGGTGCTAAACAAAACTTCACTTTCGTTCACAGACGTGGCTTTCTTTAAACAGTTACCTATTCGTGTTCCTGACATGACTGAAGGGCCCCTTCTTAATGGTGTTACTTTACCTGCACTGTTGAGCACGTGGGAAAAGAGTCACTCCCGTATTGTCTAATATGTCGGGGCTAGAAATTTGTCAATAGTTGAAAAACATCAACACTTAGTGCCCCCCTCCCCATACAAGTTCCACCCCCTCCCCTTCCCTTTCTCAACACACTCACACATTACGGAATGTCCTTTCGTGTGTTTCCTCAAAATGAAGGCATTACTTTGGGGATTCTCTCACTATGTATGGCACAAATTTAGTGAAAGCCTTAGACTCCTCGACCACCGGTGTGGTTACCGAACTCAAAATATAGATAGTACATAACGTTTATCCTGGGAGTTGACAGCCATACCTTGAGGGATCACACTATGGCCCTATCTTTTAAGCTCTTCCACAGTGTTATTATTATTATTATTATTATTATTATTATTACCCGACCGAGATTCGAACCTCGATCTCCTCGTCCTCAGCAGTCGAGCTCAACACGACAAGCGCGTTAGTCAACTACGCCACCGAGGCGGGTATGCGTTAGAGCTGAGCGTCATACGTGGCCATTTCTCGCTAACCAGAGCGGCCTCCTTAAGGGGTAAAAAAGTAAGTTACTGTCGTTAAAATTGAATACTGGCACTACTTTTAACCTGAAGAAGGGCATTCTTAATTTGATGGGTTACAGTCAGCGATGGGCAAACTTTTAGGGGAGTGGGCTAAAAGAAAAAGTCAGGCGGGCTAGCACAGTTTATTAAAAAGTTACAATGGTACATTTTACAAAACTATTGTACAGTTAAGTCCTATTAATTATTAAATGGATTTGTATCATAATGATATATAATTCTAATATAATGTGGGTTGTCTACATTATTTAACATATACTTAAATAAAACAGATACCTACTACTTGAATGAAAGAATGTGTGGTGAGTGGAACTGTTCTTTTAAAAGTCTTTCATAGTCTGGTTCCAACTGGAACGAGGTGACTCTCAGAAGTGGAGTTAATGCTTAGAGGTCAAATGTAGGGAAATATTAAATTATTTGTAGACTGACACTGGTCAAAATTGAAAATAAAAACAAACAAGTACGAAATTGAAATTTTCTTGTTTTTAGTTTTTTAAAACCTTTTTTATCGGAATTTGGAATCCTTTTGCGGGCCGTATTGAACCTGTCCGTGGGCCACATCCGGCCCGTAGGCTGTACTTTCCCAACAATGGTCTACACTATGACCCTTTATTATAAATTTCCCCATGGTGTATCTGTAGAATTTGGCACTATCTTCACCAATGGACGGAGGACACTCAGTCGGTGTGGCTCAATTGCGGGCTGACGCCATGAAGTTTTCGGTGTAGGACCCTAATCTGTCAAAGGAAGATCGTTATCGCTCAGTGTATTTTCATGTTAAGAACCTTATTTGACAGCTAGACACATTACTATATCTACTTTTAACACCGTGTGCGGAACATTGTGCTAGAGCAGTGGTTCTCAAACTGTGATATGCGCGCCCCCCCAAGGGGTATGTGCATGACTTTCAGGGGGTAGGCGAGTATCCTATCTCTCAAGGGAAAATCTGAAAAAAAAGACTAGAAAACCAAGCGGGGTGTAGAACAAAAATTAATGTGTCGAGGAGTATTCGAGACGACTGAGGGAGATTTTCTGCTTTTATTACCTGACATTTGTCATTTGACCTATCATGTTTGGATTTTTTTTGTAATCGTAGGAGGTACATTATACTTTTAGTCATGCCCAAGGGGTACAATATAAAAAACAGTTTGAGAACCAATATGCTAAAGCTAGAGTTGAAGATTTCACCAGACTCACGAGCAACGTTCGTCAGCTCATCTGTACGAAAACGGGTTTTTTAACACCCCGTATTACCACCCGTTCGTACTAACAACACCAATGTTTTTATGGACGGAGAAGGTTATATTTATAGGAAGTGGACCCACATTTGCGTAGACGGGGGTGGGGGTGGACAGCGGAAAAACGTTTAGGAAAAACCACCCTCAGTACAACTGACCGAGATTCGAACCTCAATCTCCTCGTCATCAGTAGTCTAGTCTACCATAAGAGTAACACCTTATATCATGCGACCACCGAAGCGAGTGTGAAAACTGTTATTTTAATTAACTTCTGCTACTCAGCAGAAACACGCGTGTTCTTATTTAATCTATGTCTAACTAAACCTGATAAATATTCGAAGTGAAGTCAAAGTTTTCGAAGCTTCGCACAATCTTTGTTTAAAGGTGCTGTTGGTTTCTATCGAATATCGACCTCCTGGCTATGTCGGGACAAGATGAAAAAGTATATTTTAAGGAAACCATTCGGTACTGGTACTTGCCTGGAAAAAGATGGGGAATTCCCGTTATTAGTAGCTTTTTCGGATAGTTATTAGCCTAGTTCCGCAGGGCAACCAATTAGTAAATACAATATTTATGTCAACAAAGACTGCCACCAAAAAAAATTGATTCATTTAGGCCCATTTTTTTCTCCCCACACCTTTTTTTTAAAACTGGTAATTGGTTGCCTATTTAGGGGTTTTGGGTGGAGTGAGGGGGTCATCTGCCCTGAGCAGATGACAGCTTCCCAAGAGGCGTGTGTGGGAGAAGAGAAAGTCAGTCTGAGCCTCAAGGCTGCGAGGGTTCATTGACCCCAGCACGGTGTAGCAGACAACACAGTGCAACAGTGGTCTAACTCACGCAGGTGATTTCATGTCAATATATTAGACTTAGGATGGAACTAGATCAAAAATTGATTCAAGGTGGATTTTTTAAGGAAAAAAATATCCATCCCTACCAACACTTTGACTACATCTATTTTATACATTACAATACTCTGGGGGATTTTTTTAAAATATCACAATCATAATATAACATTATGTTTTATTTCTTCAATTACATTACTTACTAACCGTTCGGGTTTTACGCATATGTATTGATTATACTAATATTTCATGGTCAGTCTGAATACGCCTAAAGTGCAGTGCTATCGGCCTACTGAATACAGGGCGACACCTACCTAGACCAGAATGGAATTGGCCAGTTTTTCATAAGAAACTAGCCCCAAACTACCCATCGCCAAAATAACCGACAAGACCAGATTGACATCTTCGTGTGCGTGGCCCCAGATACAGGTGAATAAAAAAAAATGATACCAACCTATAAATCTTCATAATTTACATATCACTTATATAGGTTTCCCTGAAGTATGTTTTCCCTCCCCTCACCCCCACTACCCCACCATTTTCACCAATCCCGAAACGAATGTGGGTGCAAGTATAACCCTTACTTCTCTAATCCCTCTCTTTTTGGATTAAGCCATGAAAGAGATTGTGTTGAAACGTATTTAGAGGTGTCCATAAGTGGTGATCTCTTGGAAGCGGGCAAGGGAAGCACTTGCAGGTTGTATATTTGCTGGGGACAAGAGGGGCATTTTCCGGGGTAAGAGGGGAATTTGCTGGGGAAAATGTAGGAAATTTTCCGGGAAACAGGTAAGACGTTTGCCCCGTCCATACATAGATCTTAAATATTTATAAAAGAGTATAGAGTATAACTATAATCTAAAGTATTTTAGACGAATATATTGCAAAGGCTAAATTTTAAAATCAAACTTGCGACATGAAATCCAAAAAGTATACGATTCTATATACATTTACATTTTTAATGTAACTTTAACTTGCTACTTTATGAACCAACTGATTTTTATTTACTCGTATAACACTACACGACTTGTAGAACAGACAAAACACCCAGCCCCCCACCCCTCCCGCGGTTATTTCCTCACTTTGAATGGGGAAATCTGGCGGGCGGGGTTCAATCCTCGGTCCCGGCACAGATTTATCTGATTACCAAACCCTTCCTTTATCTCTGACAAGACATCTTGTGAATGTGGGGAATGCCAGGCCTCCACCGTGGTTCGGATTCCACGTTAAACTGTAGGTCCTCCATTTCATCTCACAATCATACTACCATTACACATTAGCGTAAGTGCGTATAAACCAAACGGGTAGTAAGACGCGGTGCTAATAATAATAATAGAATGGGGAAATCTAAATTTAACCAACAATATGGTTTTGATCCATGCCGGTAATTGAGCCCGCTACCCATTGACCTAAAGTGCCAAAGGTACACATTTAAAATGGCTTTAAGATTTCAAATTAAGGAAAACTTAACAATGGTGGTATCTTGGTTACATTGAGTGTCTCCCCTACGCCTTAAATAAAAAGTGCATAGTGGCCCATTGAGCATCAACTTATCCTCTATGGCTCAAAGTAATTCAAACAAACGGCCTATTCTACACTAGTGGTTGAAACGCTAGCAACCGCGCCTTTGTATGAAACCCTTGTTATCAAGTTAGAAATAAGTTCTCGTCTAGACCAGCGTTTTGACCACTAGCTCTGGTGGAGCTAAAACCGCCTAGCGGTAGAAACGCGAATCAAACTACACCAGGCGTTAACAGGCAGTTGTGCCTCAATGCCACAAATCTTGACGAGCTTTTTTTTTATCCCCATTCTGCACAAGTGGAAATAACCACGGCATTTAAACCACTAGTGTAGAATCAGTAGCGTTATGGTAGCTGTTTAACAGTTACATTTTGACAGTCAGGTGTAGATTCAAGAGCTTGGGGGCCTGAGCTAGCGGCAAAACTGCCGCGTTTTAACCGCTAGTGTAGAATTGGCCTAACGCGTTACTTCCTATAAATATAGCTTCCCTAATCCCTTAAGCCATTAACGTAATTAGTACATAAGCGTGTAACACTAAGGGTTATTATTATTATTATAATTATTATTAGCACCATGTATTACTACCCGTTCGGGTTATACACACTTACGCTAATGTGTAATGGTAGGGTGATTGTAAGATGAAATGGAGGACCTACAAGTTTAACGTGGAATCCGAACCACGGCGGGGGCCTGGTATTCCACACATTCACAAGTTGTGGTTAGTACACGTCTTGTCAGAGGTGAAGGAAGGGTTTGGTAATCAGATAAGTCTGTGCCGGTACCAAGGACTGAACCCCGGATCCCCAGCACAGAAGTCTGGCACCTTACCCCTAGACCACCAGGTCACCGAACGGATAGTAAAACCCGGTGTTAAAATAAAATAAATAGGGAAAAGCTCTCGTTAGTTATTCCATTGTTGCTCTGAGCCGGTGTCCGGTCCTCGTGACGTGAAGACGACCAGCGGGAGTGGGATAGTGGTACTGGGGACAGGTATTTGGACCGTAGCGGCTGCCTGCTGCATCCCACCACTATTATAACGATAGATCATTATTATTTCGGGGGCAATCATTCGACACGAGGCATATTTATATCTACAAACATCTTTTATTTTATACCCGACTCACGAGACTGGGCCTACCACTAATTTGGTTTTTCTTACAGGTGCTGTGCTAAAAAATAATGAAGAGAGTTTTAAAAAAAAGGCCAATAGTCCAAACGTGTTGTGAGACTCGGTGCATGCGCCCGTGCACACACACATACACACACAAAGTGCTTTTATTCTGCATGAGAGAGGTGGGAGTGTAGAGAAGGGATGAGTATTTTTGGAGTTTTAATATAATTTTTTTTGTCAAAATAAATCAAACATTTCTTCAGTATAATCATATAATTTAATTTTCTTCACATGGTGACCTTAACAATTGTTAAACATTTGTACAGTTTCTCCTGGAATTTAATGACAGCTTTTCTCTTCATTTAAAAAGTTTCTCATCTAATTCCTCTATACTCATGACAGATATTCAACAACTGTTGATATCACCTTGTGAAGAAAATCAAACTCTAGGTTTCTAATGGAGCAATATTTTATTTATTTTGGCCAAAAAAGGTTTTGCTATAAAAACTACAAAAATACTTACATTTTCTAACCATTAGTAGAGTTATAAGCACAAACAGTAAGATTTACTCATTTTGTAGTGTAGCCAACTTCTTTAAACATCAGAACACCATTAAAGCTGTACAGTTTTAGAAGGGAAATTTCACGTCCAGCCAAATCGTATAGCAACGCTCCCAAGGATAGACATTCGATGGTTCATCGTTTATTTGGATGGCTTCGTACCCAGCACCGGTGAACAAGCGGACAAAGACGCCAGTTTCGTCTTGTCTGATTTGTAAGCGAAGGGGAGATCAGGGTTTCAATCGGGCTCGAGTGCAAACAGGATAAGTTTTTTTTTTACTTCCCGTAAGTGATTTTTTTTCTTCTTTCAAACGAATGTTGGTAAAGCTAAGGGAGAGGAAAAACAACTACATCTACAGTATCTGCTTCAACAACCCGAAGGTTGGTTTGATGTGATTTCAATCCATGTGGGGTTGGGCATGCACTCGGTCCTAAGAAAGAAGTTGTTCTGCAGATTTTTATTGCTCAAGAAAAATCTGTCGACTTCGGTTGAGTTTTGAACCCACGAACATTGGGTCTTGAGGCGAGCACTTTACTTTCAAAACCACCAAGGTCGACCTCCACAATATACCCGACCCGAAATTGAACCTGGACCTTCCTGTCTTTCAGTGAATCAGTCAAGGCACGCGTTCACTGGTGCTTTTTTTAAAACGCATCTTACTAACATTTCGGGTTATTATGAATTTGAACTAATTACACTAAAATGTGTCACAGATGAGGAAGTTGAACTTCTAGGAAGTATACCCACATTTGCGTGGAAAGGGAGTGTAAAACCATCTAAAAATTTTAGAAATCATCAGTAAGCATGACCAGTATTCGAACCCTGACCTCTCCATCATTGGCAGTACAGTCTTTTACTAGAGTGACACCTTAGATCTTTCGACAACCGATGCGGTTAATGAGGCTGTTAGCTCTTTTGTTTGTTTTTCCAAGAGACTATTGTGTCGATGGTGATAATGAGATTATAATCTCTACGTCCTTGTTCAATGAGAGTTTACTTCCTATCTGTGTTATTATTAATATTATTACTGCTTCTTACCGACGAGAAGGTTGGGTCGTCTGTCCTACTGACCCAGCAATAGTTCCTTTACACGAGCAAGTTTTCCCTCCTCCATAGGTTAATTTCTCTGAGAACCTCTTCCTTGGTAGGGTAAAGAAGGAAGAGGAGGCAGGCGTGGTTGAGAGATATCTGTTCTCAAACCGGAGACATGCAGCTTCAATTACCATCTAGCATTATTTTTAGATAATAATAACACTCATTGTTATAAATGTTAAGGTTGGAGCGTAGAAAAAGCGAGCTAAGTGCAGTATTTGCTACAATATGTATCAATATCAAAGCATTTGTTGGTCAAAATAAATCAAATAATCCTCCAGTAAAAACATAAGAGTTTAATTTTCTTCACAAGTTGATAACAACAGTTGTTGAATATCTGTCAAGGATGTTCTGGAGTTTAATTACAACTTTTTCTCTTCATTTAAAAAGTTTCTCATCTAATGCTGCTATGATAATGATTAATGACAAATATTCAACAACTGTTGATATCACAATGTGAATAACATTAAACTATATGTTTCTGCTGGAGTAATATTTTATTTATTTTGCCCCTCAAAAAAAGTTTTGCTATAAAAACTGAAAAAAGTACTACCCTTTACTCGCGTTCCCTACATCCCCACCTTAAGGGGATTTACCACAAGATGCATAGGTATAATCCAATTTTAAAATGAAGGGCTTTATCTGACAAAAAAAGCTATTAGATCTACTTTCACGTCAAGTCATGTGATCTGCAGCTGTCTGTTTCGATAGATATTACTTTCACCCTACCAAAATCCTACTATACAGTAATAACTGTATACGAAGGACATTTTAGAAAGTAAAAACATTTTTGGTGGCCAGCTTTGATAAAAAAAATCTTTTAATGGTGTTATTTTATAGGTAGTTAAAATATCTATCAGTAGCTTTTCTGTCAAATAAAGATCGTCCTCTGATAATTGGACTTCTATCTTATTCATCTCTAACGAGTGATTTTATAATGGCTGTACCCGAAAATGTCAAGAAAAAAAGGTCACTTTATCTTAAAAGGATACTCGTCTGCACTTCCCGCAATTAATTGGCAAGTGACACGTTTCGTTAGATTAGGTTTTTAGCCACCTCCCTTACCCACATTCCCCCCTCCCCCCTTAAAATCAAAGACACGGTAATTGTCTCTACCGTCTCAATAATTATTTCGTGAGACAGGGAGCTAAATCCTGTCCAGGATTACTTCAGGATTGTTGTGGTTTATTTGAGGTCATGGTTGTGGTCCCGCTTCCTCATTTATTATTTATTCCCCTGTCTCCTCTTTACCAAACTACAACCCCCCAATCATTAACTGGGTCGCTGAGTCAGCGCGTGCGCAACGTGTCGTCTGATTTCCTGCCCCCTCCATCGAACACACTGATTATAATAAATCTAGTACAACCAAAATATCATACGTTACTCCAGAGTTTTTTTTTAAGAATTAGCTATCCAAACCTAAAATTAATTATGCATTATTATTATTAATATTATGATTATTATTTAGCACCGCTTCTTCATACCCGTTTGGGTTATATGCTTATGTAATAATTACGCTAATGGGTTAAGAATTGAGAAGGTTGTATTTAGATTAAGTGAACCCGCACTTGCGAAGAGGGCGAATGGAAAACCATTTAGGGAAAAACCACCCCCAGTTCACTCGGCTGAAATTCGAACCTCAATATCCCCGTTCTCGACAGTCTAGCTCAACACGAAGCTAACTCCTCCGAGGTAGGTCCTAAAATGAAGGGTACCTAATTTACCTAGGGAAAAAACACGAAATTGGCTCTTACGATAGGTATATAAATTAAAAGCGTATCTAGGCATTATTTAATTTTACAAACAAAATGGCAGCTCTCGTTTTCCCACTAAATGACTTTGAGGATACTTTTACAAAGACGCAAATCTTCAACTTTTAACCATATCTACACCACTCTTTGAGATAAGCTATCAAACTTTTATCTGAAAAAAAGTTTTATAAAATCACTATTTTCCTAGCTATGGGCATATAATATTAATAAATCATTGGGAAATGGCGAGTTGAAAATATACTGAGTAAATAATAAAGTTATGTAACGGTGTCTATTATTTCATGTGTGTTCTTTGTTGAAAAGTGATACACTATTTTTCCACATTATGTTTATATAACAATGGAGACTACTTGTTTTTTTTTAATCACCGCGTCTTTCTTATTACATATTCAGATTATACCCAATACATTAATGTGAACTAAAGGGAAGTAAAACTGCCCTGGTTTTACCGATATTAATTTTTTGTACCCATAACGGGAATATAACTCAAAAGTATTTTACCTATCGTGTGAGTGAATTTGCTTCAAAACATTTTCTGATGATTTTATTTTCATAAAAAAATGTTAGGACAAGAAAATAACCCTTACAAAAAAAAAGTGAAGAGTAATCAGCGATCTTATAGGATAGGTGTAAGCAAACATTTTAAGTCCCTCAAAAAGAACTAAAGAAACTTTTAGTTTACAAAAAAATATTTATAAAGGTTTGTTTGGCGTGTGATTATTTAAGCTCCATCAAATTTTACAAAGTGCTTCTGGGATTAGCCTAAACAAAACACTCCCTTTCTTTGTGGAAAAATAAAGCCACGTCTCACTCACATACCCCCTATCGCGCCCCCTCCCCCTGAACCTTTCCAAACTTTTCCATTATTTTAGTTGAAGAATGACAGAGCTTACTAAGAACTATGTTTTAACACGAAGTGAATGGAAACTTACAGTTGAGTCTGGTTAGACATTGAACATTTAGTAAAAGTGTTTGAGTGTGTGTGTGTGTGTGTGTGAGGGGGAGGGGGGTAGTTTTTTTTAGAAAGGACCCTTTACTGAAGAGAAGACAATGCTTTTGTTTGGTTGTTTTTAAATCATACTCTTGCTTCAAGAGCCCCACACCCTCGAAGAATGTCAACGTGATTGACTTACAAGAGGGTGTTTCCGGAAAGAGTTTAGCAGTTTTGTTTTGAGACACCCTCAGAAATGTCCCGCATCCAGCTTTGGGATGAAGGTAGGAATCAAAGTTGTGTAAGAATATGTTGTCGAAAGAAAACTATCGAGTCTTTTACTAATTTATAGTTTAGGAAGAAAAGTATCGATACCTCCCTCAATTCTAGTAGCGGAACAAAAGTATCGATACCTCACTAAATTCTAGTAACAGAACTAAAGTATCGATACCTCACTAAATTCTAGTTACGGAATAAAAGTATCGATACCTCCCTCAATTCTAGTAACGGAATAAAAGTATCGATACCTCCCTCAATTCTAGTAACGGAACAAAAGTATCGATACCTCATTGAATTCTAGTAATGGAACTAAAGTATCGATACCTCACTAAATTCTAGTAACGGAATAAAAGTATCGATACCTCACTCAATTCTAGGAACGGAACAAAAGTATCGATACCTCACTAAATTTTAGTAACGGAATAAAAGTATCGATACCTCACTCAATTCTAGTAACGGAATAAAAGTATCGATATCTCACTGAATTCTAGGAACGGAACAAAAGTATCGATACCTCACTAAATTCTAGTAACGGAATAAAAGTATCGATACCTCACTAAATTCTAGTAACGGAACAAAAGTATCGATACCTCAATGTATTCTAGTAACGAAATAAAAGTATCGATACCTCACTAAATTCTAATAACGGAATAAAAGTATCGATACCTCCCTCAATTCTAGTAACGTAACAAAAGTATCGATACCTCACTCAATTCTAGTAACGGAATAAAAGTATCGATATCTCACTGAATTCTAGTAATGGAACTAAAGTATCGATACCTAACCTCATTTTAGTAATGGAAGATTTTAAAAAAATGCCGTTGGAGCCATCCTCAACTTAAACTAGACTAATAAACATATTTTTAATTTAAGGAATACATTTATCTCAGGAGTTGTTAACGACTTAATGTGAGGGCAAGGAACGTTGGAATATGATCACGTGGCAGGTACAGTCCACTTTATAAAAGAAGGATTTTTTTGTTTGTGCCAGTTATAAAAGTTGCTAAAGAAAATTTCACGTATTCTTACGTCCAGTAGAGTGATCTGTAGCTGTCACTTCTTAACAATATTATTAATACCTATAAAATAACAATACTAATATAGCAAAATGTTATCAATGTTGACAGCAACAAAATATGTTTGTAATTTCTAAAAGGCCCTTCCAATAAAAATTGGACTTTAGCTTCTGAGATTTTAAACTGTTAAAAAAAACTACTATCACTGAAATATTAATAACATCAATATTTTAACAATCGGTTATTATTTCTTCTTTTTTTAAGTGACAAAAAACAGTAAATTAAAAGTCTCCCCATATTAGATTGATATTATAAACCTCTTCAGACGGTTCAAAGAGGGCAACGACCTTTCTCTACGGCGTCTCAGATTTTATACAATCATTTATATTTTAAAAAAAAACTACTTATTACCTTTTATCTCGGAGCGTGGATTTCCCCTCCCACACGAATCGTACATCTCCCCCCGCTTTCCAGTGTATTAAACGTCCCCTTCTACACATATTTCATTGAAAAACTAGGACGAGCTCAAATTTAAATCCAAAGTTCAACCGCTAATATCCATCGAGAGGTAGGTATATCAACAGCTAAAGGGGCGGGGGAAAAACGACAAATAAATAAAGAAAATGGCGCAAAGAGTGAAAATGCAATGTGTAAAAGCGAGAAATATCCAGGGTTTTTGCAGTTTTTACATCTACACATTTTTTGGGTCAAAATAACTAAAATAATCCTCCATTAAAACTAGAGAGTTTAATTTTCCTCAAACGGTGATAACAGTTGAATATCTGTCAAGGATGTTCAAAAATTTAATGACACCTTTTTATCTTCATTTAGTTTCTCTTTTAATACCACTATAGTTATGACAAATATTCAACAATTGTTGATATCACCATATGAAGAAAATTAAACTCTTTGTTTCTACTGGAACAATATTTTATTTATATCGCCCAACCAAAATGTTTTGCTATAAAAACTGCAAAAACCATTGACCTTTTCTCGCAATCTCTACATCCCTACACTATTTGTCTCAAGTTTTATAAATGCTTTACATTATTTATGTCAGTAGGCTAAGCGTAGATCTTTCTTTTATTTGTGGAACGAAAAATGTGAATGTTTTAGTAGGTCACTAAATGTGGATGGGAGAAATTACAGGCTGTGTGAAGTAATCGCTGGAAATTAAAATCGAGGGAAAAGTTATTATTAAATATATATATTAGATATATATAGAGTATTAGCGTTTGCTTCGATGAAAGTTATAAACATGTTTTCTCAGAAGCGCCGTTTTAGGCTTTAAATTGTTCGCAGAAATGCTTATAAGTGTCAAAATATATTAAGGAGCAATAAGATCAGAATTTCATAGAAATGGATGCACATATAGTTTGTATGACACTATTAATAAACTAAACTCGTAATATTAAGATGGGACTATGGAATGTAAGGCCATGAGAGTTAAGGTAAGTATTTTAGCAGTTTCTATCGTGAAACTTTTTTTCCCCCCAAAATAAACAAAATATTGGTTTTGTAGATACGATTAGTTTAATTTTCCGCACATAGCCTTCTGGCTACGTGTCTGCGCCCTGGGAAAAATAATCTAGTGTGCGTTCGCGCCCACTTTGTATTTAAAAATATATATACTATTTACTTACAAAAACCTTTAATTTGTGTTTAATTTGTCCTCCAGTTTTACTAAATATTTCTTACTAGTCACATTTTTTTTCCAGAATGGTAATTGTTTTTAGTCTAACTAACATGGCCATATTTACAAAAAAATATTATACTATTTCCTTTCAAAAATATTTAATTTTTGTTTTATTTTCTGCCCAGCAGAATAGACTGACTAACCTAGTCTCACCTAACCTAACCTTACCTAACCTAACCTTACCTAACCTAACCTACCAACACTCCTTCATAATAGTACGTAGTTCTGAAACAAGACCAATCAAAAAGTAAACGTCATATACGTCCTCTTAATGACTTCCAGTTGCTAGTATCAAGGCTTTGACACTATTAAAAGCGTGAAACTAACGGTTTATTTTAGGCGGGGGCTAACGCCTACGATTTTTCAAAAGGTGCTACCAACACAGGCGCAACCAACACGCTACCAACCATCTCAAATGTTAAGGCTATACGTATATTATTTAATAACTACGCTAGTGTGTTAGGAATAAAGAAAGTTATATTTAGATGAAGTGTACCAGCATTTTCGCGGAGTAAGAGTTGAAAATAGTTTAGGAAAAATCCACCCTCAGTAAGCCCAACAGTAATTTGAGCCCCGATCTCCCCATCATTGGCAGTCCAGTTTATTGCGAGGGTGACACCTCAGGTCTTAGGCCAGTCGACCACCGAAGTAGCTACTTTAATATATATCGTGAGTATAATAACATTTTAACATAAATATTTTAAAGTAAGAGAAAATAATTCTAACAGGGTCAGTGGGTACGTGGACTAAATGTAATCTCTTCTAGTTTGTTAAATTACGGGGAAGTCGTGTTTTAAATTCCAGATGTAGGCTAATTAGTGCCTTCCCTATTCCCAAAATGGTTTCCCACTTTCCCTCCACACAAATGGAAGTACAGTTTATCTAATCTTAACTCTATTAATCCCCTCCCCATTATCTCAGTTAAAATGCAAAAATCCGGAGAAGGTAGTATGACGTGGGGGCAAAAACAAAACAAAAATGTATTTTCTAAGTGTCGTTATGGAGAAATCAGTATAAATGATCTATGGATATTTTATCTTATTATAGTGTATATTATACTATGTGCTGAAACATGGACCTGGAGGATAAAATAGAAGATAATGTTAGAGTGATTTGTTGTGTTGATGGAGAAGAGAGAGGGAAAAGTGGACAGACTGTTTGACTAATGAAGAAGTTCTAAGAAGAGTCATTGACAAGAGGACTATTCTGCAGATGATTGAACCAAGAAAGGTCATCTAGATTGGCCATATTATTAGAAGAAATGGCTTGTTGAGTTACGTCATTGAAGGCAAAGTGGAAGCAGGAAGAGGACCAGGAAGACCACGGATGTAGCCAATGGATGGCCTCATAGAAGAAGATGAAGATTTATGATATAAAAACATGAAACTACAGAGAACTTAACTTGGGCAAAGGTAAAGAAATTGTCGAAACACCAAATAATAAGTTATTTTGTTAATCGTGTGTCAAAGACGAGCCCGTGTTTTGGAAAGCGGGAACGTTAATCACCTAACACAGCCAACGACGATGTCAACGGCCACCCCTGGTCGATGATGACCCAGTGTTTGCTAGAGCGACCCAATATGGGTGCTTTATTTGGAATGTTAATGTTCCCAAATAAATCTAGGCTGTTTTTGTTACAGGCGCCCTGCGGCTATGAACCCCGGGCCAATGACACGTGGATCCCATGTTTACTAATAAAAGTGTTTGTTAGGGTTGAAGTGGTATAGTCATCATGGAGCCCCCAAACACAGCAGATAGAGAGAAGCACCTTATCTTAAGAGCCTGTCTCACACCCCGGATAACACCTAAATTAGATAGGTGATACAGCTCCAGCCTCTGTGACCCTTTCATGCTGACTAGAACTACTAGTATGACTGTAGTAACGATAATAACATGGAGGGAGCTAGGTCTACTGTTCACAGAACTACTAGTAAGACTGTAGTAACGATAATAACATGGAGGGAGTGAGGTCTACTGTTCACAGAACTACTAGTAAGACTGTAGTAACGATAATAACATGGAGGGAGGTCTACTGTTCACAGAACTACTAGTAAGACTGTAGTAACGATAATAACATGGAGGGAGGTCTACTGTTCACAGAACTACTAGTAAGACTGTAGTAACGATAATAACATGGAGGGAGGTCTACTGTTCACAGAACTACTAGTAAGACTGTAGTAACGATAATAACATGGAGGGAGGTCTACTGTTCACAGAACTACTAGTAAGACTGTAGTAACGATAATAACATGGAGGGAGGTCTACTGTTCACAGAACTACTAGTAAGACTGTAGTAACGATAATAACATGGAGGGAGGTCTACTGTTCACAGAACTACTAGTAAGACTGTAGTAACGATAATAACATGGAGGGAGGTCTACTGTTCACAGAACTACTAGTAAGACTGTAGTAACGATAATAACATGGAGGGAGGTCTACTGTTCACAGAACTACTAGTAAGACTGTAGTAACGATAATAACATGGAGGGAGGTCTACTGTTCACAGAACTACTAGTAAGACTGTAGTAACGATAATAACATGGAGGGAGGTCTACTGTTCACAGAACTACTAGTAAGACTGTAGTAACGATAATAACATGGAGGGAGGTCTACTGTTCACAGAACTACTAGTAAGACTGTAGTAACGATAATAACATGGAGGGAGGTCTACTGTTCACAGAACTACTAGTAAGACTGTAGTAACGATAATAACATGGAGGGAGGTCTACTGTTCACAGAACTACTAGTAAGACTGTAGTAACGATAATAACATGGAGGGAGGTCTACTGTTCACAGAACTACTAGTAAGACTGTAGTAACGATAAGAACATGGAGAGAGCGAGGTCTACTGTTCACAGAACTACTAGTAAGACTGTAGTAACGATAAGAACATGGAGAGAGCGAGGTCTACTGTTCACAGAACTACTAGTAATATTATCACGTGAGAAATCTACCCAAATGAATCTGTGTATCACTTCTTACTAGCTATCCAGGCTACCTAGATATGTACTCTCATGTAATATCAATAAGGAATCTAAAGGAATTGTACCCCCATCTTTGTGGAAGGAGATTTGGGAAAACCTTTAATTAAAGAAACACTGCTTACACACAGCCGTAATTCAAACCTTGACCTTTTCCTCACTGATAATTAAATTTATCATTATCTTGACGCCTGAGTTCATGCGGCCTTTGATAATCCCAAGTACAAATAATATATTTATTAATACACAGCCCGAAATTGAAAGGTCCTGTAGACTTATGTTCGACCATCCTAACCACTTAACTGGGCTCTTGAGCTAAATGTCATTCTGATTTAACCTAGTTTTGCCGGTGATGGGGAGATTCTAGTTCAAATCCTGGCTTGGTGCGTTGGAGCTATTTTTTTCCTAAATGGTTTCCCACTCTTCCTACAGGCAAATTTGGGAACGTATTCACTAAATTATACCTTTCTCATCTCTTAGCACATTGGTGTAGTTTTACAAATATATAAACACTAGTTGGTGTTTGTCTGTTACTCTTTCACTTAAAAACCACTATACTAATCGTTCCGAAATTTCACAAGGACATAGCTATGATGTTTGGTTAAAATATAGGCTAGTTAAAATTTACGTTCGCAATTTTTGTTTCAAGATGGCGGCTACAAAACCATTAATTTGTGGTATTTTATCTCAGCTGCTGTTTAGATTTTGATTAAACCCACTTTGAAAGGTTCCTAGACAAAGAAGAGACATGACGACCATCTTAAAAGAAGATTGTGGCTATGGTACACTACTTTTTAGCCCTTTACAGAGCTCTAGGTCCTAAACTGTGGGAAAACTGACAGTGGTAAGCCTGTTCGTTGGTTGGAGGTGGGTTAAGATAAGCAGGGGACGAAAGTATGGTCACCCTATAAACCTTACTTAATTACGTACTCTATAGTTTTAGGAAATCAAAAGTTCATTTCCACTCTTACAAAAGTACGCCACCTATCTCTTGAGCTAGTTATATCCAGTCCATACTCTTTACACTCTATACCTATTTTGAGCTAGTTCTATCCAGTCCACCTAATTAAACCCTATCCCTATCTTGGGATAGTTTTATCAAAACCACCTAATTACACCCTATCCCTATCTTGGGATAGTTTTATCCAGTCCACCTGATTACACCCTATCCCTAACTTAAGCTAGATTTATCCAATCCACATCAATACGCCCTATCCCTATTTTTAGCGAGTTCTATACAATCCACCTCAATACATCCTATCCCTATCTTGAGCTAGTTCTGTCCAGTCCACCTCATTGCACCATATCCCTATCTTGAGCTAGTTCTATCCAGTCTACCTCAATACACCCTATCCCGAGCTAATTCTATCCAGTTTACCTCATTAAACTATATCTCTTTCAGGTACATTCGAATGTTATCCTCCCATTTTCATTTAGGTATTCCCAAAGGTATTTCTCTTCCCATTGGGTTGACCCACCCACCGTAATCATCTATACTTGATTATATTAACAATATCTTATGATGAGTGCAGGGCGTGTAACTAATCATTATGTAACCTTCACCACTCCCCAGTAGTCTCGTCACTTTTGGACTAAATATATTCCTAAATTTCTTTCGGTCATGTAAGGTAAGAGAACAACCGGTAAAATTATTACTCGGTATATTATGGTTTTACAGGCGTGATGTCAACACATTACTGACCAAGTAATATCTTGTTAATAAACGTACAACGAACGGGTGGCGAGAACCAGTGGAAAAGCAAATAACTTACCCGTGAGTGTAGCTAAGCTAACAAACAATGAGGGCTCGGGGAGTTACGGTCCTCTCTCTCTTGAACAGTGTTGTTGATGGTAACGAGGAATTCAAACCCGGAGGTTGTTGTGAACAAGAGGCTGACGAGACAAACGCACGATTAAGGGCCTAAAGGTACAACAAACTGCGAAAATTATTAAAGCAAATTGTTATGTTTTCAAATTCCGTTCGTTGACTCCCATTAAACAACTCTTGTTATTTTCAAACTTTATTACTATTAATGGGAATAAATATTTACCATTACTCTTTATGGAAGAGTGCTCTAACTCCATTTTGGAATGTTTTAAGCATTCAAATATTGAATGGGTGACTATCCAAGGACCTTCAATCATGATCAAAAATTGATGGGTTGCCAATTAAGGACCCTCAAAAGTATTCAAAGATTATTGGGTAGCCATTTAAGGACCCTCAAGTATAATCAAAGATGGATGAGTAGCCAATTAAGGACCCTAAAGTACGATCAAAGATGAATGGGTAGCCATTTAAGGATCCTCAAGTAGGATCAAAGATTGGTGGGTAGTCATTTAAGTATATTCCATTCACGATAGGTTTTTACCTGGATGACAGTTCGAAAATCATATGTTTAGGTTTTGGGTTGCCAACACTTGTAAAAGATCACAGTTTTGTTATAAATGTAAAGATCTTTAATTACCTATTATACATTACATTTAAAATAACGTAAACTAAAGTCTTCTCATACTATTTCATTTTTTTAAACAATTTATTTTCATCCAACCCTAAACAATATTTTAAACATAATTAAAAGTACTTATTTTTCGTTTTGAAACGTTACTGATTTAGTGTAATATAGTGCACACATCAATACCTTATTAATACAGGCGTCGTATTTACTTGGAAAAGAGAAAATTGTTGTCATTTTTTTACAAACAATAAATGATTTTATGATTATTTTATCTTATTTTGAAATATTTAACTGAATAAAATATGTTCATCAACTGCGTGTCTACATCATTGTAAAATACTTGTTTACCGTTATGTTCAATCATATGGTTTAAATTCGTCAGTCACCATTTTTAAGCAATGTTCGTTAGAAGTTTTTGTGAAAGTGGTGTTAATATTTTTTTAAGGGGAATAAAACTATAAATAAATTTGGTGTCCGACCTTAAATAAATATATAATTAATATTGGCATATATTACTGTGGTTAACTATCACATTAATATATAAAAAAACATTAATATATTACCAACTGTTTTCATTACAGTCATCCAAAGTGATAGATGTCAGCTGTTGGCGTAGTTATATATTAGGGATTACTTCTAGTAACATTTCGAGCTGTCATCTAGGTAAACTTAGCTCGTGAATGAATAATATTACAAGTATGATCAAAGATTGATGGGTAGTCACATAAATACCCTCAAGTATGAACAAAGATTGATGGGTAGCCATTTAAGGACCCTAAAGTATGATCAAATATTGATGGGTAGCCATTTAAGTAACCTCAAGCGTGATCGAAGATTGGATAATTGACCATATAAGGACTGTCACCACAAATGAATAATTAATTGTTTTTGTCACGTCTTATTATCCGTTAAGGACTAAGGTTACATGCATATGTAATAGTTATGCTAATGTGCTGGGGATGAGGTATATTCAATTTATAGAACGTGTACTCTCTTTCGTATACAGAGCGAGAAAGTGAAAAACAATTTAGGAAAACCTGTCCTCATTACACCTGATCAGGACTTGAACCCCGATCTCCCCATCGTCGGCAATTCAGTATAATAATTGTGAGAGTGATGCCTAAGACCACCTGACCACTAAAATGAGCTCACCAATTAGTTATTATTATTATTATTATTATTATTATTATTATTATTATTAGCACAACGTCTTACTACCCGTTCGGGTTATACGCACTTAGGCTAATGTGTAATTGTAGGGTGATTGTGAGATGAAATGGGAGGACCTACAGTTTAACGATGAATCCGAACCACGGTGGAAGCCAGGCATTCCACACATTCACAAGTTGTGATTAATACAAGTTTTGTAAGAGGTGAAGGAAGGGTTTGATAATCAGATAGATCTGTGCCGGGACCGAGGATTGAACCCCGGACCCCAGCACAGAAGTCTGATACCTTACCCCTAGACCACCAGGTCACCCGACAATCAGTTAAATGTCTACTTTGAACTAGGGCTTTCTTTCATAATCGGTATATTATCGACCTTTTTTACGTGTTCACAGTAGATTTTTAAGCTATAAATGTCCCAAATAAGGCGTTTCTATATATAACATGTAGTAAAATCATCAAATATAATTTATTTGAACTTAAAGTAAGTTCCAAGGCAAGGCCGTAGTCAGCCAATAATTTCATGGGGGAGGGGGGGGGGCGGGTGTTTGGTGGGCACAACCCCCAATTTCCGGAAGCTAGAAAAACTTATAAATGGTAAACAGTTCTAGAAGCTATCTGAAGGAGTTTTTTTTATGACAATATACCCCTAACTGCTGGAGGCTAGGAAAATTTATAAATATTAAACACCTATAGAAGCTTTCTGAAATGCTTTTTTTTATGGTAAATGCACCCTAATTTGTACTTGTATCTTAATTTTTATATTGTTTGAACCATAAATAAACTCATATATATTCTGTTCATAAAATTTCGGGTGGGGCTAGCTTGGTGCCGAATCTTGGACTGTCATCTTCAACACTTGTTTTGATTTAAAAAATAAAAACAAGATGCTTAAATCACTTTTGTTCTGACATTGGCTAAATTACTTTATCTAACTTAAAACAAAGTCATGCATGTAGTAAACATCTTCCAACCAAGTAATGGTATTTCTCTGTAATTCTATCACACTTCCACAAACAATAGTAGATTAGCCAAGTATGAAAAACAAGCTTATTTTGATTTCTTGTTTAAGGCGGCTGGAGACGCTTCAAGACAATGTGGGTATACCTTATGATTTATTTTAACACTATTTTAGGCAGTTTGACGTGCCCTTCATGAATCGAATGATATCAACCCACGAATTATTAGCTAACTTGAATCTAGATACAGCACTCAGTAACCCCCCACCCCGCCACCCCGTCCGTTAATTAATCACTGTGAACGGAGAAACCAACATTTAACCAATGATACATTTTTCGGCCACGCCAGGAATAAAACCCAAAACACTTAGCTCACTAGGCAGACAAGCTACCGACTTAGCTAAGGTGTAGGACTTAATTTATGTCCCTTAAGTGTATGGACAATAGTAACAAGCCTTAAATCTGGTCTAGTCTTGGGACTCAACCAATCTCCCAGTTTAAGAATAACCAGTTTAGACCTATTTCGGTGGCCACATGGTCTAAGGCTTCAATTCGCGTATTAGACTAGACTGCCAATAACAGGAATATTGGGGTTATAATCCCGGTTGGGTGTACTGAAGGTGATTCTACACTAAATATTTTTACACGAAAATATAGGTACACTTACTCTAAATTCTACCTTACTAATCCCTAACTATTTGCAGTAATTAATACATATACATATAACCTGAGCAGGTAGTAAGACGTGGTGCTTTAAAGAAAAAATCAGATTGAGTGAGGGATCGGCGTAGGGAAACACAAATTCGGGCCCACCAATCCTTTACTAGTACTATTTTGGCCCCAGCCATAGAACTAATTCGGCCCCATAGACCGTACGTATTATCTGTAACACTTGCACAGGGGCTGCAAAACCCCGCAGAACCAGCCCTGCTCCTGGTGGTAAAAACTACAAATCCATCGTACCGAGATTCTAAAACCCGATCCTCCCAAAGGCGTTCCAAGTCCGACGCTGTCACTGGGTACAAGGCACCCCCTCCTCCACGAACCGTTTGATCAGGAAACGGTCTCCCCGAGGTGTGTGTGTTATGGGTTCTTACACGTGTGTCGAAACGAAAGTAAGAGCTCTTGTTTGAACGTGAGGAGAATTCGCAAACTGCTAAGGAGACAGTTAACTCTTGTTGTGGCAGGCGCTCTTTCGCACATGTGTGGAACAAACATAAGCTGACATAATCACTCGCGATATGAACGACTTTTAAAAAACAATATTCAAACAAAGTGATTTTTTTTAAGGTAGCCATGTAGTAAACGTGACAGTTTTTTTGCAGTTTTGTATCAAAACTTTCTTTCTGTCAAAATAAATCAAGTATTGCTTCAATAGAAACATAGCTAGTTTAATTTTCTTCACATCGTGACCTCAACAGGTGTTGAGTATCTGTCGAAGATGTCCTGGAATTTAATGACGTCTTTTCTTCATTTAAAATGTTTATCATATAATGCTGTTATGCTCATGACAGATATTCAACAACTGTTGATATAAATATTTGAAGAAAATTAAATTCTACGTTTCTACTGGAGCTATATTTTATTTATTTTGGAAAAAAAAGTTTTTTTTATAAAAACTGCAAAAAAATATTGCCCTTAGCTCGCGTTCCCTACACTCCCACCTTATGGGGATGGCCTTAGAAAAAAGAATGTTCAAAATTGATGTCTTCTTCAATAATGTGAACAAAAAATCATATGTAAAACATCGATGTAGTTAGAATAAAAAACTTTTTGATTTTTCTTACAAATCAATTAAACAACTTTAACCTAAGTGTATTTTAATTAAATTAAACTAAAAATGATCAGTAATTTCAAAGAAACTGTATCATAAAATTCCTAGATATATAATACATAGTTTATTATTTGTAAAATAAACATTATAATTCGTAATTTTCGGTTAAATAAATATAACAATCATAATCTGTTGTAAACTTATTATGTGTATAGTTATGTATATTTAAAATACATAGATTATATAGTTTAGTTATTTCCACTTGAAGGCTGCAAGGGAAAAAGTGGGGAAGTCCAATTTTAACTCAAAATGAGTTAGTGCTGCCATCTGTTAGACAACGATGATACTTTTCTAATGCACTTTAGATTATGGTTAAAAGAGGTATCTGTCATATTTAAATTAATTAAAATAAAGTATTTGCTGGAGTCTTAATGGGGTTTGCGATATAAAAGTTTCTGTTATAGAAAATGTGTAAAACGTGACTGACACCCTTTTCCCTTGTACCCTCCATATCTAATTGATTAGGGAGATAAACCAAAGCTTAGAAAGCCCTTGTTCGAGACCGGTTGGTGCCTTAAATATACCTAATGGGGTATTTAAAGCGTGTACTCAAATATCTCGACCGTTTCCTCAGAGGGTATGTGTATGGTGTTTTTCCTAGAAAATATATTTTGTAAGACGTGAGTTTAGAAAGCGCACGTTAACCTACACATCACTAGTCTATTATTGTTTACTGTATTTATAGTATATCACCCTAGGCCAAAACAATAGTTGAAAGTTACCTAAGGATATACAAATTCTCGATGACCGCAATGCATTATTATTATTATTATTATCTAGGTGTTTTAAAGTGCACTTTCTGATTGGACCGATTGTATTTGTTGTGACTTCACAACGAATGTGTAAGGTGGTGAAACTTCTGGAGATTCGGGGAGACATGAGCATGTATTGAGGGACCAGGAAATGCGTAATGCGTAATGTATCTTTATAAGAACACAGATAGAATTTTTATATAAGAAATGACCAGATTCTCAAAGCTTTTGATAAATTTTCTCTTATTTCTTAAAAAAAACTGAATGAAACTACTTTTAATTAATTTTTATAAACAATGAGATAACGTCCAGAATTTTGCGGCACACCTTGTGAATTCCGCAATACCTATAAAAGAACACTGATGAAAGAGCAAACTGTAATTAATTTTGTTCACAAAAGAATTTGTGTGTATTTTCTAAAAGCTCTTCCTATGAAAATCGGACTGTTTAGTATTTGATACACGTTAAGTTCTAAAGAGACTTCAACGTGTGGTTAAGAAACAAGCCAAGCTAGAGTCCGTATTTCATAGTGAAATTTTCTGAGAAAATTAATCGGTAAGTTGTACTATAAAAAGTGTCAGGGGGGGGGGAGGGGCGGTTCGGGGGCCTAAGACCCTTAACCACCGTTGTCCAAGAAGGTCAAGGGATTCTTCGCCGAGGCATATTAGAACATGGATGCATCTAGTCTAGAACGGTGGTTCTCAAACATTTATGATTACCCATACTCATACGCTATCTTGAGAAGTTTCAAGCCATCCATCCCCCCCACCCCCTAGCCCTATTTCAATCTTTTCTCTTTTTTTTCTCGACTTTCGTCTTTGTTTGAATTTACATCTTTACAGCCTAATACATATTCTGATTTCATAAAAATACACTCGAACTATGCACGAAACAGACTAAAATGCGAAAATACCGATGATTATCATCCAATCAATAATGTAATGTAATTTAAAACACAGCACAGTGTAGATAATCTAAATACCAACATAATCATATAGCCATAGCCCTGCGTTTGTGGAGTTCGCGATAATTCGCGAATGTTAGATATGGCATTTTTTCTTTCAGATGTTCACATTTCAGGTTACCCTGATTGCAAATATATGCTCAGAATTGTCGCGATAATTCGCGAAATCAGCGTTTTAGCGAGATATTCGCGATTTTAAATGATGGCCGCGATAATCGCGATTTTCGGCATTCGCGCTAATATTTTGGGATATTGAAAAATAAAAATTGAAAGTTTTGATGGAAGAGAGTGATGGCATCGAAAGTTTAAAAATTGAGAATGTGCTGCTAGGGCTGAAGACAGACAGTATGTTCAGTGACTTCGCAACAAAGTGTTTGCAAGCGTTGTGGCTGCCGATTTCAAATGCAGATTCAGAACGATATTTTTCTAGGTATAGTTTAGTAGTAACAGACCGCAGAACCACAATGAAAGTGGATAACATTGTTACCAGCTGCATGTTGCAGTTTGGTGATGTTGAGTAGTTATTTTGTATTTTTCTAGCCTAAATTGAGATTTAAAAATATAGTCACAATTTTTGTGAAGTAACAAGATGATTTTTGTGTAATATTTTGTCTTTGTGACTTGTACATACTTTTCCCGGACCAGCTGCCGCTAAATCTTACTTTTTTAATAAGTTGACAGCACATTTTTTTGCGGACTAGTGTTTTTTTACAGTTTTGTCCAAACCAAATGTAATTTTTTGTTTTTACTTCAATATATTTAGTTTACCTGTTTCAAACATTGTCCTGGAAGTCTAGTTTTAACCCAACAAAGTCACCTTAATCACGAAAGTTTGGTAAAAACCACTTTTTTAACGCTTTTGTCTTAATTCGATAATTTCGTCGCAAAAATAGGATTTTTGTAATTCACCGCTTTTGGGAAACTTAAAAACGAAATTGGGCTTTTTTATTCACCATAAAAGCAGGGCTCTGCATATAGCAAACTACAAATGTTGGGGCTAAGAGATGTACGAGAACATTCCTGACTGCATTAGAGAAACAGACCCTATTCAATTGACCGAGTGTAATTAAATGTATAGGCCACATATATAGTATTTTCATTTTTCATTTATTTGAGGTATTTAATGTGCAATTTTTCTGAGTCAAGTATTTATATCAGTACACGACTTATAAACTAATTCAAATCTAGAAAGACACAACACCATGGGCGTAGGTAGGGGGGAGTTGTGGGGGTTCAAACCACTATTCCTTCAAAATTTTCTGAAGTATTTAATATGAAGCTTAATGATTGACCTTGTACCAAGCTTCAGATAACTTTTAGAGGCATTTATATTTCAAAAATTTGCCAGCGAAGGACTATTCAAAACAGCTTATAGAGGCATCAAGCATCCGATTTTTAAAAATATCTGTAGGGAGCCACTTGAAGTAGCTTCTAATGGCATCCAATTTTTAAAAAAATGTTTGGTGGAAGACCATTTAAATATCTTTTAGAGGTATCTTATTAAAACAAATCAAGTAAAAAATATTATAAATAGATTCTAAGGCATTTCAATTTTTTTTAAATCTGAGTGAGGAATACGTCAAATAAATTCTAAGGAATCTAATCTATAAAAACCTGGTCAGCATTTCTTAAAATAACTTTCAAACGCATCAAAATTTTCAAATGTTTGCCGAAGGAGGATTACTCCAAATAGCATCCAAGCTTATCCAGATTTCAAAAATTTCGCGGGGGGGAGGGGGGGCACACTATTCTAAATTGCTAATAAAATAGTACATTTTTCAAAAACTCCAAACGAAGACCACAGCACAAATAGTTCCTAGGACCATCCAATTTCCTGATATTAACTGAAGGAGGCGAGGGTAAAAAGTCCCTAAAATTGTTGCACGTCCCTCCACTCCCTCTTAGATAATATGCTCAAATTGGACACTCTTAACAACCTTAAAGATATTATTGTTTTATTCAGAAAATTGAAAATCCACGTTTGCTGCAATGCACAATTATTTTTTTAGCACAGCATTTTATTTCTCGTTCGGGTTATACACTTATGTACTAATTACTCTAGTTGTTTTAGAGATTAAGGAGTTTATATTTAAAGGAAGTATACCCGCATTTGCGTGGAGGGATAGTAGAAAACCATTTTGGAAAAAACTTCAGTACACCCAACTGAGATTCGAACCTCGGTCTCCCCGTCATAAGCAGTCTAGTCTACTACGAGAGTATCACGTTAGACCATACGGTCACTGAAGCGGGTTATAAACTAATTATCTCCTTTATATGACTTAAAGAACTACATTACCATATTATTCGTAGTCATTCATTTGATACGAAATAATTTGAATTTTCTAAATTAAAGTAATAGTAATTTTGTGCTGTTCCTTTTACTACACTCTAATAAGAACTAGTGACCGACGCCTATGACAATTCCTCTTCGACCGGGGTCGTCTAAGCCCCCTTCGGGTGAAACAAGAAGGCACGTGGTGTGGGTTTTACTTATACAGTATCAATTTCATCAAGACGACTTTCTTCGTAGTCAGGAGGAGATCCACCGAGATGATCTAGCCTAGTTCTGTTTACAGGCACGTGCTTGGCACGGAAAGAAGTGTCAACGACCCCAAACCCCACCAGCGGGGTATATAACCTTCCTCCACCCCTCCTCCTGATCCTTAAGGACCACGACGACGGTGCCACTGCACTTTCATCAGTCACGTGGTGGGGGGAGCGTGTCAAAGATGGGAGTTTTCCGTTCACTGTTTCTCTACAGGTCTTCCTCAGTGTCATAGGCCGTTCTATAATCTTAATTTCCCAAATTTATTGGTGAATAGTACAAGTTATACATGTTATATAATATATATCTAGGAGGAAAGAGAAAGAAATGGCACTCCCAGATCGCATGTCCTTTTGTCCGGGCCTCTTGTCGCTAGCCCTAAATATGGCTCTCTGATTATTCAGTGTTTATCACGAAATTATATATATAATTTTATTGATATATATGTATGTATATAGGGCCTACACATTTTACGTGCACCCTAAAATTACTTCACGTGCCCCAGGTTGAATACCACTATTATAAGCTACTCCCGTCACTGAAGAGATGGACAAAACTGTTCACTGTCGTGATCTTAGTTTTACGTAATTCAGTTTAATGAAAATGAGAACTTTCATTTATCTAGTTACACCCGCTTCGATGGTCAAAGTGCTCTACGGCAGTGATTTCCAGATCGTGGACCTCCTGAAGCAAACGATAATTCGCTGTGGTCTTCCCTACTCTCCCCCGTTGATTAAAAACGTATGCAGGCACAACTAGTGTTTTTTTTAATGGGTCGATTAATCCGCAAGTGTCGGCAATATTTTTCGGACCCCGATAAACTTTTCCATTCATCAAAGGTCCCGCGAACACCCTNCCCCCGTTGATTAAAAACTTATGCAGGCACAACTAGTGTTTTTTTAATGGGTCGATTAATCCGCAAGTGTCGGCAATATTTTTCGGGCCCCGATAAACTTTTCCATTCATCAAAGGTCCCGCGAACACCCTTCGTTTCTCCGTTCCACTTTTAATTATTTTTTTCTGTACATCTTGTATTTATTCCTTAAATTCAATATTTCCTGCAATACTTATGTCCATGCCATAGTAGAAAATACATACCTTGAAATAGAGCAGTTTTACCTTGACAAATTACCCGATAGCCCTATCTTATAAGCTGTACCATAGTGGAATAATGTAGGGTAAGCTTGCCTTTTTGTGACTATGTAGTTTTCTTACGCGATCGACTTAAAATTGCTGCGCTATCGACATGTTTCCGACCCTGAACAGTTATATTTAACACGAATTCAATATTCCTCCATTATGGTGGTTGGTGCTGTTTTTCTGCCGTCATATTTCGAATGTCAATATCAACGGAGGATGATTATTATTCCAACCATAGTTCTGGCTCTCACTAAGTCTGTTTATATATTCATTTTTAATGGGCACAAGAACTGAAAACGTTGTTTCGCGCAGATAAGTGGTGACGAATGACATCATGTACTTTATTACCCTTTTGTAAACATCTGGGTGCGCCGAGGGAGCATGGAACCAAAAGTACAACACCGGGTATTGAAGGAAATAACATCGTCAATGTCGATTCATAAAGTTGGTCTTTTCAAAAGAGGGTTCTCGGACCACAGGTTGGGAACCTTTGGTCCAAGACATCATTCTCGAAATAGACTAGATCTCCAATAACAAGGAGATTGGGGCTTGAATCCTGATCGGGTGTACTATAGTTTGTTTTTTTTTCTAAATGGTTTCCTAATCTTCCTCCAAGCGACGGCGGGTACATTTCCTCTCAAACTTTACCTTCCCCATCCTTAAAATACTGGGGTAAGTTAATGTATGCGTCCAACCAGAACGTGTAGTAAGACGCAGTGACTTGAAACTCTTTTGACTTTTAAGACCCTCTAGTGTCTTTACCCGCTTGTATTTTTAAAGTAATTAATTTAAAAAGTGTGTCCAAGGCCTACAGCAGGGGTCCGCAACCGGTCAATTTCAACGGAAATTTTCCATCTATAAAGTGAGGAGACTTTAACGCCGTTAAAACTCGATTTTCGAGAATAACACATCAAGAACTTTCAAATAAAAATTGATTGTCACCAAAATTAACTTGATCAGCTATTTATACTGATACTCCCCGAGACCTTAGCTCAGTCGGTAGCGTGTCTGCCTATTGAGCTAGGGGTCCCGGGTTCGATTCCCGGCTGAGCCGAGAACTTATCTTTGATGAAAATACGGGTTTATCCTTTCACATTGATGAATTAACCACCGGGGACTGGATGTTGTGCCTGTCCTAGTATAAAGTTAGATTATAAGGCATACGACAGGCCTAGCAAGCCAGCAGTCGAAAATATATGACTTGAATAAAAAAGTGACCCGGGCCACAGGCTGGAAACGGTGATGGATGTAAAAATTATCGCTAATGCTATAATATAATTAAATAGTTGAACATGAAATAGTACATTTTATTTATTCTATAAGTTTTCTTCTAAAAGGTTTGGGACACAAGCATTTGAGGAACTGTTGAAATTAAGGATTATTTATGACATGTATGGACAAAAAAAATGTAAAACAAATAGAATGAAGAGACGGTTTTAAGCCAATCGTGGCCCTTCATTAAACAAAAGTTTTCAACCCCTGGACTACAGGCTAGATCTGTGGGCCAAAGTAGTAACCAAAAGATTGTTTCTTTAAATTTAATTGTTAAAACGAATCAGAATTGATCTCAGTTGAGCTACTGCCTCGGTAGTCACGTGGTACGGTATCTTGACAATGTTCTCTTTATGTCGAGTGAATGACCGCGGGGAGAAAGGTGGACAACTTGTGATGACATCTTGCGGCGAGTAGTGGAAAAAATATATAAATATAAATAATCACTTCAAGTTCTAGGGGGAATGAAGATCATTGACACACAAATAAACACCAAAGAGCTTTTCTCTATTTGCTTTTTTTTTTACAAACTGCTACACACATTTATTTGGCTCACATGATTAGCAACATCTTGATCCTAAAAAAAAGTATCATTTTAGATTATTTTTAAGCACATTAATCGAATGTGTTTGGAGGAACTCGTTTAAAGTGACCCACTCGTTCCCAAATTTCGGGGACAGTTTCAAATATAATATCAATATTCAGTATTGATTTTTTCCTCTATTTATTAAATAAAATAGTACTATCCAAATTGTTTTTAGTCAAATAAATTTGTTTTAATCATGTCAGCTGCTAACTAACTCTATGCAAATTTTTGTTGTTACATCCATTACTGTTTCCAGCCTGTGACCTGGGTCATTTTTTATTCAAGCCATATATTTTTCACTAACGGCTTGCTAGGCCTGTCGTAGCTTTACATGCCTTATAATATAACTTAAGATTAGGACAGGCACAACATCCAGTCCCCAGCCGTTAATTTATCACTGTGAAAGGTTAAACCCAAATTTCATCAATTATAGAATTTCGGTCATTACAGGAATATAACCCGGGACCCCTATTAACTCAATAGGCAGACACACTATCAACTGAGCTTAGCCCTCTGTAATTAAGGAACTCAAAATGTCATGGGCTCTAGAAAGTAAAGAGCATTAATAATAAAATTACCAACAAACATTGGTCGCTTTAACCTAGTACCATCTCGGGGGGAATCAATGTAATTTAGTTTTGTGTTATTCTGTATAGGGTGACCTGGCGGTCTAGGGGTAAGGTGTCAGACTTCTATGCTGGCGGCCGGGGTTCGATCCCCGGTCCCGGCAAAGATTTATCTGATTACCAAACCCTTCCTTCACCTCTGACAAGACATCTTGTGAATGTGAGGAATGCCAGGCCTCCACCGTGGTTCGGATTCCACGTTAAACTGTAGGTCCTCCATTTCATCTCACAATCACCCTACCATTACACATTAGCCTAAGTGCGTACAACCCGAACGGGTAGTAAGACGCGGTGCTAATAATAATAGTAATAATATTCTGTATAAGGGTGGAAACTGTTATTTCTTCATAGATTACACACAGTTGAGATATTAGACACCCGCGAAAGTGAACCTGTACACAGTTTTTTCTTTCTTTTTGTTTATCAGCGCGTCTTAATAACTTTTCAGGTTATACACATATATTATAATTACTCCAACTGGTTAGGGATGAGGAAGGAAGCATTTTATAGTCAATATAATGGCATTTGCGTGGAAGGAGAGTGGGAAACCATTGAGGAAAAACTACCCTAAATAGACCCGACCGAGATTCGAACCTGATCTACCCGTCATCAGCAGATTAGTTTAACACGAAAGTGACACCTTAGATCGTTCGGCCACAAAAGCGGGTCACAAAATACTGAATCAGTAAGCTATACCTAGGTCACAGACAAGGAAAGAATGGATCCACAGACGCTAGGTTAAACGTGTTGCGCTCCTTTTCGAGGTTTTACTCCTTCAACGTTGGGATCGCTAGGTGCGGTCCCCAGTGACTACAGAGCAATCAAGTGAGAATTTTTTTTAAACGACTCATTTTAAACTCAATTTTACTAGAAGGCAGATACAAAATATGAGTTTCTTGATTCAAACAGTCGGCTATCACCGAGAAAGCTTCAGGTAGCGCCCATCCCGGTCTCTAACCCGATCCCTCGTCCATAAGTAGGCCACCCTAAAGGGCCCTACAGACGATCCGATCTGGTTGACCCGACAATCAGCCTGACCAAATTAGGTGTTATCTACAGACAGCCTGACTTAGTGCCTGATTTTATCGTGTTTTTTTTCTCTTAGAGACACACGAATCATGTCTCCTATATTATCCAAACACCAAAAAGTCGGGATCATTCTAATAGCATCGTTAGGAAATTAATTCCAGAAAAAGAAAAATTTGAGCCAAAAAAATGACTAATTAAACGGAAATAATGCAGTCATATGTTGTTACTACATACACAGTAGTCCCACTACTGGCGTCCGTGTTTGTAGTACAACTGACACGCTGATTCAGTCGACAACGCTACAGACGATACGATTTGGTCGGACGGTCGTGCGGTTGGATGTGCCGGCCGGCAACCCGACATCACCCGACATCACCCGACACACACGACCCGATATTGCACTTGATCTAACCAAATCGGCTCGATCACTTGACCAAATCATGTCGTCTGTAGGGCCCTTAATCCTGCCACACAAATAAGTTTACTCTGAATACACATTACAAAGAAAACTTGAGACACAATGATCCTTTTCCTTTTTTCTTATTTTTACTGGCTGTTGACTGCAATTATAGTTGTTGGGTAGTACCGAAAAGAAACGAAGATTTTAGAAATACAAATTTATTTAAGAAATGGTAAGATATTTTTTAATATTGTTTTTATCAAAATGGAGGCAAAAGTTCTGACCAGTTAAAAAGTTTAGATTTAATCCTAAAGTATTTTTTATAATGTGTGATATCTTATATGGAACCGTATAAAACAATCCAACAATTCCACAAATTGTGACCCTATCAAAACATGATTTTATTTGATAGAGAAAGGCTAGATACCATACCACGTCCCACTAATGCAGGTCTATATTACCGATGTGATGCTATGTATTTAAAAATAATTTATGTATGTTTGAAGTAATTTAAAAACTGCTATTTTCTTGGTGTAAATTAAAATCCCCACACTCAATAATTTAAAGTTAAAACAAAAATATAGAATTATTTTAAGTAGATCTAAGGGTTTCTGTTATTACACATTACGTAGTTAACACTAAAGTTAAGATATTGGATTTTGTGTGAGTACATGAATGCAGGCCAGATAGTAATATAAAGATATTGCAGACAAATTGGCCAGTCAGCTATGTCTCGCGGGCCGTGAGTTTGCTAATCCTGCCTTATCATTCGACCACTGAAATGAGTTTTGTTTGTTAATACAAGTTAAATCAGCTAGAGATTTTAATTGATCATTTAGGACCCATAAGTATAAATAAAATTATTTACAGTTTATTGAAACAGTTATTCAACATATAACTATACCCTACACGCCATTTATCTTAAAAGGTAGCAAGCTTTGCTTTTTGAATGGTATTTTAAGTAGGAACTAACGAATATGAAACTAAACACATACAATTTTAACGTTATTTTATCACCATAAATCAAGATTCGATATTTATTGGTTTTACCGTTCGATCTTTTAAATATGTTGCTGGCTATCTTGCATACAAGATTTAAAGGACATTCCACTGTAAACTCTGCAAGAATACATTAAAAAAGTGTGACTCCAACATGGAATCAGGATATGATTATCTCATTTTTCATATAGCATATTTAAATAAAGGGCATGATGACTTAAGGAATCTCAAATCCCCTATAGATATGTTCACACACATGTCCTAGAAACATTTACTGAGCAATTTCCTTATGTTAAACACAAAGACAGTATTGTACGGTACATATAATGTTAGGAAAGCCAATGAGGAAAATAAGGATAATATATCCTCACTGGCTTTAACAATGCAAAAAACACTAGCTATTTTGAACCAAGTTAAAATCCACAATCCCTTGCTGTGGACTGCAAAGGAAAATTTTTAATGTTTAAGGAAACTAGCGCAGAAAATGAGGAACGTATTACACCAATAATCTCATCTCGTTGAGTAAATTTTGGGGAGTTGAGTACTTGTGACTTTAAGCTGATTTTGAACCTAATTGAATTTAATAAATTAACTGTGTTTTGCACATATTACTATAAATCTAGACTCTTATCTCTAAAGTAAGATTTGTAGCGTGTTCAATTTTGAAACGTTGAAATAATGTAAGGCTTTATTAGTTGTTTTAAAACTGTGAGTGTGTTACAAACAAAACCAGCTGTTTGGCTTAAACTTTAGGTTAACAACTTTGATTTTTAAATGGTAGGCTTGGATAGGAGGTATGTTTCAATAAAACACTTTAGTTACTATAGTCTATAAAAGCTCAAATATATACCGATAACTAACTAAACACTCTTCATAAGTCTAAAGGAACTGTAGTTGATAAGTTTAAAAAAATACATTATTCAAATAATGGGAATTATGACTGTGTAGACTCAAAAACTTACATAAGTGACTAATTTAATATCTACTACTTTTTGCTTTTTAAATTTTAATTATTTTACTTCATAATGGAATTGAGACTTTAATTGAAAGTAGTTTTAATAATGTATAGAAATGTGTTTGCACCACTGAAACATATAAGATTAAGATTTGTGCTCATCTTTACGTAAATCGATAATTTTGACTTTCTCTCGACACCTTGAAAAGAAAAGTACTGTGATCGTAAAAAAATCAAGTCCAAACTTTGATAAATGCCAACCCTCTGAAAGCGAAAAAGTGTTTTTTTGTTGTTGTTTTTTGCGATGCCGTCTGCTTATGTGTCTATATCTAGGCCTAGAGCTGATCTGGCTAAAACTTAGTATATATAGTTTTTATAAGGTTCCCCTGAAGAGTTTTTGGAATTAAATATTGTACCTTAAAAGTGAGGGTAGTTTACTAAAGGTAAAAAAGAGAGAAAGCAAGTTATCTCGAGATCCAATGTAACAATTTTTATTAAATTTCGTATCTAAGCATTGCTTTCTAAAACTAAATGGCCGTTCTAATCAACCCATGATATAATTTTGAGGGTACTTTACATGAGCAGATATTAACAATTTTAATAATACCTTCCAAAGTATTTGTGACACCAAATATCTCATTATTGTAAAGTCATAGTAAAATTTAAATAAAAAAACCCTTTACTTGATATATATTATTATAAAACCAATAGGGCGCTGTTCATAAATTACGTAAGGCTTTTTTTCATTATTTTCGACACATCTCCCCGCAAAATCCCCCTACATAAGGGATTGTAAGATTTTTCGTTCACTCCTCTCCCCTTACCGATCTTACGCAATTTATTTTACGATTTTTTTTAAGTATATTATATTAGAAATAAGGATTGGTGATATGAAATTATAAAATACATATTGCGGTAAAAATTATGTGTAGCACATCATAAGTAAATGACAGCTTATAGTTATGTATAGCTGTATATGTAAATAGACTGCGATGTAGCGCCATCTACCATCGCTAGGTGCAGCCTTTTTGACCACGCGTCTGTAGAAGTGTTGTTTTTAGATTTTGTCTCACCATAAACCGTGAGAAAATCCTTAGTTAAGATGGATTATGCCCATCCCACGAAAACGCAAGAAAATACTGACCACCCTCACCCCACCCCACCCCAAAAAATCCTTACGTAATTTATGGACGGTCTCTAGCTTCCGAGCTATTGGCTATTATATATATTTTTAATTGAGTTATCAAAAATCGGGAGTTGATTATTATGCTTCTTGATGGACAATAAATATGTTTCTGTAAAATATGAATAGTGAACAATATGTTTCTTTCATTTATGCCTCTTGGTGGAATGTGCTCTTTTTCCATCATGTTTCTGCAAAGATGTCTATTACCTGGTTTCACAAATCTTACGAGTTTTAAGTAAATTATTCAATTTTTAGACAAAAGAAAGAAAGTATGTGTGTTGCACCATACCCTTTATTTATTGAGGGACTAGTTACTAGCTTTAATAATATGGAAACTAGTTAATACTATACAACTTTTAAATTAGTCTGTAGTTTCGTCTTTATTACAACAATATTTCTCACATAGTGGATATCAAAACTGATTTCATATTGAAAATATTTATCTACATTAAATTTTGGCCAAATAGTCTCTCCCAACTGTTATTTAAAAATACTATGTATCTAAATATCAGGAGTATAAAGCACAAATCTGATTATTTATTATGTTTTTTCTCTCTTATATTAAACTAAATATTTTTTTAATAATATTAACACGAGTGTGGATATAGGGGGATGAGACATTATTTCTTAAAATTCCAAACTAAAAGGCCAATTTTGCCTGTAGAGACAATGAATGAGGTGGGGAATTTGTGGCATTGTTAGAAGAGCTTGAAATTTTTGGTAAAGGTTCCTTTTTTTTTGCCCTAGACCAGAGATAGGATCAAATTTTGTAAAATTCAACCTATTAAAGATGAAAAAGAGAGGTTGAAAGTTTTCAAAATTCACTGACCGTGCATCTTTTGATCAAGCGAGCATAGAGCCTTGGAATTTAAAATAAATGTTTTTTTTTATAGAATTGGGTGAGAATGTTTTTTGGGTTTTTCAAATTTCGTTGCCTAAAGGGATGTAAAGGAGCAAAGAGCGTGGTAAATTCTATGTCCTTCAATCGAGATGAAATTTAATACAAGGAAATGTCTTTGCCTAAAGGGATGTAAAGGAGCAAAAAGCGTGGTAAATTCTATGTCCTTCAATCGAGATGAAATTTAATACAAGGGGGAGGGGGGGTCTAGTGGCTCACAGAATACTAATATGAAATTAATGTATGTACAGCATCCACACGATGGGTCCCGAGGTGCGTTGGAGAAAAGCGGATGGGGTATCCAAGACTATCAAAACTAATATAAATTACTAGTTTTCAGGGTGGCAGAAGATTGAAATTTTGCAGACAACTAATGAGAACATTCCAAATAATTATAAAAGTATGAATATTTTTATTTAATTTAGTGGGACACTGGGGAATAGGGAGCGGGGGTCAAGGTGGTTCTAAAAATAAAAATAAAATTTTAGCTGTGATAGAATATTTAAGTTTGGTAAGTAGGTAGAGGGACCTTTCAAAATAACCAAATAAATATTAATATTTGAAATTTCTAACCAGGAGTTGAAGAAATGGTAGGATAAGAGGGCGTGCTCAAAAACTTCAAAGTTAATACATTCAACTACTTCTCTGTGTGGTAGAGAACTTAAATTCGTAGGTATAGGGCTTTAAATAAACATATAACTACGAAAATAATAAATTTTAGAATTAAACTATGGAAAATAGGTAAGGGAAGAGCTACAGCTACAATAATTTTTCGAGATGAGGTTAAAACTTAAAATTTGAAGGACAGATAACCAAATTAATATTAGAATTTAAAATTGCTCAAAGTTGGTTGGAAAAAGTGGGTTGTGTGGTTACAAACTTACAAAACTATTAGAAACAAATTCTTCTCAGTCTGGTATAAAACTAAAACTCTGCATATAGGCAAAAATACATCTCCAAATAAATATACAAGTTCGAAAATTTTAAAGTTTAAAATGGGAGTCCAGGACATAAAAAGGAATTTATAAAAAAAAATTGTAGATGATATAAATTTGGCATGCTGGTAGAAGTACGGCTTCAGATTTCCAAATAAGTCTTAAATTTGAGATCTTGAAGTGGGAGTTAGGAAAATGGAAGAGGGGGAGGCTTAAATTTTCAAAGCCAGTGGAAAAAATACTTCTTTGTGTGGTATAAAACTGGAATTCATCAAGCAGATATAAAGAACACTCGAATTAACTACAAAGTTTGAACAGGCGTTGGCGGCGGGAGTATATGGGGTGTACAAGTAGGAGGTTGAAAATTTACATTTGTCAGGAATGTAGAGGGATAACTTCAAATAACCACACATACATTTTAAATATTAGTTATATCTAGGGAGGCTGGTGATATAGGGGGTCTCAAATTTCTAAAACTAAAAGATTAAGCTACTCCTCAAGGCGTTAGACGATTGACATTAGCCAGGTGGGTATAGTGACAAACTCAAACAGTATCAAGGTCTGAATCCTTAAATTTCAAAATGAAGGAGCGGAAAATAGGGAGGCATGGTCCCCTCAAAATTGATTCCTAAGCTATATAAATACAATTTTTGTAGAGGTAAAAACATGAAATATCGCCATATAGTTTAATAGACCTTCCCGGATAGCCGAATGACGTTTGGACAAATAGAATTTCAAAATTGAAGCCCAGGAAATGGACGCGCTTAAAATGTATACAACCAATATAGAATACTCTTTTCGATGGGGCTATGTTGAAATTTGGTAAGCACGTAAAATATCAAATAAGTCTTAAAATTTTAAATTGTAATTGTGGGAGATAAGGGGGCTGAGGGGGAGAGAGGTGTTTGGAAATGAGAGTAAGTAGCCATCTTTCCAAAAGAAAATCTTCTTTTATGCTTGAAAGAAAAATTAAAATCTCCACGTTAGTAACACAAAACCATAAAAGATGGAAAGTTCAGAATTCGAAAATTTACTGCTGGTAAATGGCAGGGGTCCCTAAAATTTCATAAACAACAAAAACTCGATATGGTGGAACACTAACATTGTAAAGGCAGAGGCAATTTTTTTTAGAGAACTAAAAGTAAATGAATACACACACTAAAGACTATCTTAAAGTGAATACATTATATTTGCAAATACATAGTGACATAGCAATTAAAATAAACAAATTCAGGTGACATAGCTTGGTGACCATGATTCTCTTTGGAAAATCATAATGCTTCATATTTAATATGTTTCTGTGACAGAGTATATTATTTAATTTATACTCTTTGGTGAAATTCTATGCTCTTTTTTCAAACATGTTTCTATGATCGTGCTTAGGTGAAATTTGCATTGCCAATGGAGTGTGACGTCCACCCTGTGATTGCGCTTGTTTGTGCACTCAGTTTGTAGACTAGGTAATATTTTCTTTCTAAGATTTGTTATTTATTAATTGCCATAACTGGTTTGTGATTGCCATGGTTATCTCTGGATTGTACACGAAGGAACTATCAGAATTATAACTGTTGGCTGTTCACCCTTAAAGCAAGAATGCTAAATACGTCAAAGCTCGATCTAGTACATTATGAAATCAAAGTGACCAGAATATTATAAAATGTATCAATGTCCAAATTTGTTTGACACCTATTTTAATCAAATTTATGTTAAAATCTTATTTCTGTACTATTATTATTGTATTGATTTTTTTACTATAGTGATCACATTTTTAGTTTCAAGCCTGTCCAAACTAGCTAAATACAACTCTTTTCTTTACATTTTAGTAGATAGTTTTTATACAAAACACTTAATAACTATAGCTGTGATTAAAACAATATTTGGGAATAGTTAAGAGTATTTTTCATATACTTTGTATTGTCAACAATTTGACTCACTTTACTAAACTATATTTTATTGTGATGTAAATATTTATTTTTTAAGAAAATCTGCAACTATTAATTGTATGAAAATATTGTTCTATTATAGTAAAATAATCTTATATTGAATGAATTTTCAGTGTAAAAAAAGTATGTTTATTTCTATTCCCCTTTACTAAAATTAAGAGATATTTAATTTTCCATACAGATACGAGAAGGTGTTGGAAGAGTGTATTTGGACAAAACTATTTTGTTGTGTAATCCTAAAAGCACTTTTAGTGGGATAAGCTAGCTTCATTTTCAAAACTTGTTTTAACTATAAACAGAAGTAAAACAGATTTGTTAACTCTCATTGCACGTCATATATAATACAGTAGCCCCATGGCTTCTTTGGTGCCGACTGACAGCTCACAGCTGACTTCTGGCAGTCAACATTTAGGTATATACAGACATTTTGACTGTCAGAAGTGACAGCTGATAAACACATGTTTTTTGAAGATCATATGGTCCGGTGTAGGGTTACATAATTTGGTCTGGTAACTTTTCAAAGCCGTTATCTGTCAGCTGTGAGCTGTCACTCAGCACCAAAGAAGCCATGGAGCTACTGTAATTCTGAATATAATCATTCCAATGTTTAAAATTATAAGGTATTACCGATACCAAATAATTATATACTTTTGATTGTATTTTCTATGCATGTAACTTTCTTATTGTTTTTTAAAGTAGCATATCGCTTGTATATTTTATTTGTAATTAATCTGAAAACAAAATGTAAAAAATAAATGCAACCTTTGCAACATAAGTATTTAATTTTATTTACTGATATATTCTGTGCTCAATGTCTTACTTCCCATTACAGATAACCACGTATTTACTCCAATGGATTAGGAATGAGAAAGGGGTAAAAAAAATTGGTAAATGTGCCCGTATTTGCTTTGAAGGAGAATTATAAGTATTTTAGGAAAAAACACTCTCAGTACACCCGGTTGGGATTTGAAAACCAAAATCTCTGTTATTTGCAATCCAGCTTAATGAAAAAGTGAATTCTAAAGAATTTTGAGCGCAGAAGCTGCTCCCATAGTATTTAATAATTCATTTACAAATGCATTTCCAAGACTGCGTGTCGCTTAAGTTTAAACACTGTAGAAGCACTGGTATTGTATATTTGGGTCCAACACACTCCGTTGTTTGAAAAGTTTTGTTCAATGAAAGGGGGATGAGACGGGGTAAGGGATTATCACTACCTGAACTATTGTACTCGGAAATACAGCAACTCTTCGCTCTCAGCTTGTCTTTCTCATGAGGAACATTTTGAAAGTACGTAACTCAAATTAGCCTGCCACATTGCTGAATTTTTTTTTCTTGATCAATCGTTTGTGCTCTATTTGTGCTTAAATGTGGCTGAACATGAACAGTTGTTCTGTGAAACTAGCCCTATTAGAAAATATTTAATGTGGTGGGCCAGCTTGAGATCAAGCTAGCCCGCCACATATTGAAAAACACAATATAACAAAATTTTATTTATGTCACTTGATTGTGCTCACGTTTGTGCTCATCAACCAAGATCTGTACTAGAGGTCCATTGACACTTGTATATTGAGACGATAAACTTGAGATTTATTTTATTAAAATAAAAAGAGGGTATATTATAATTATTCGAGGCTCTCGGTAATAGTTTGAGTACCAGGAAAAAACAAATCTTATTTTAATATGATATATTTTTTTAAAAAAGGGGTGAAGGGAGTTACAATGCTTTATTTGGAATATCAGAAAGTTACATTCATTTAAGGGCGTAGGATGAGGAAGGTGATTCACCCAAAGGGAAGTTTGGAAGACTAGTTTGAAACAAACAAGGTGGAAAGCCATTCATTCTCAGCGCATCTGTCCGAGTGTCAAACCACACACATATAT
>CABFOW010000049.1:282457-330984 GCA_902141385.1 Timema californicum
TATATATATATATATATATACATTATGCTATTGGTATAAGGTTAAGGAAGGCCGAATTTGAACTCTGAAATAATTTGAAAAGTGCAATTTTTTGCAATCCAAGTTTCATTGAAAGATAGCTGACAGCTAGAAAAGTTACTTTAAATACTTTCAAGTATTCATAAGTCAAGTCATGTGATCTGCAGCTGTCACTTTTGATAGATATTAGGTACCAATAAATACCTATAGAATAACACTAATAATATAGTAAAATGCTATCAATGTTGGCCACAAAAAAGCGTTTGCGATTCCTAGAAAAGTTATTCATATGAAAATTAGACCTAAGCAATATTTCACTAATTTTGTTCAGTACCTAGATGAAATAAACTGAGTTGAGTGTTACTGGAAACTCCGCAAAATAAAAAAGTGTCTATGTCGGAACTTTTTCTTGCGCATACGTGCGTTATCAAAGAGGACATTCACATTTCCTTTATTTATGTTTTAATGTTTAGTTAACCCAATTCTGTAATGTCGTTGTTTAAAGGTTGGATTTTCTTTTTCTCTTCTTTTTTTTTGGTCGTCTTTCAAACACACACGCAAAGATCTTGAGAAAGTTGCAAAAGTAAATATTGCAAATAAAATAAAAAATCAACACACAAAAGCGATGCCATTAGAGCAAACCTTTTAAAAAAAAAATCGTGAGACCCGTGTAAACGTGCGAAAAAACCGGTTGAAGGAGAGAGGGGAAATCAAGGAGTGGACTAGAATGAGAGGAGGGGAAGGTGTTTTGGAACAAGTGGGGGGGAGGGGAGGGGAAATGGGACGTGACTCTAACCACCTCTTCTCTCGGTCATTCACCTTTGAGATTATGTATATGCCAAAATACAGGTACTAAAAAAAATTGCACAAATATCTTTCTCTCTTCGTCTTTCTTCTCTCTATCTCTGTCTTTTCCTTTTTATTGGATTAGGTCACTGGTTCACACACACACTCTCGCGGGCGAAACTAGTGAAGGGGACCAACCAAGTACAGTCTGAGTCGTACAAATGTGGCAAGTCCGACAACCACGTGACATAGCCACACCGAGAAGTCTTCCAACAAAAGATAGAATCCTTTAACTTTTAATTTCTTGAAGCAATTTAATTTTTTTAAACACCATATTAAACAGTGCAATTATCACAAGAAAGTCCTTTTCTGACAGCTCAAAAAAGTTATTCTAGCACCACGTCTTACTACCCGTTTGGCTTATATGCATATGGACTAATGAGGAAGATTGAATTTAGAAGAAGTGTACCTGTATTTGCATGGAGAAAAAGTGGAAAATATTTTAATAAAATCCTTCAATACAGTCCAAGTGGATTCGAACCTTGATATCCCCATCATCGGCAATCTCGTTTATTGTGCGAGCAGCACCTTAGACCACGGGGCCACTAAAGCGGGTATCCCTATGAAAGGATACAAAAATACAAATGTTATAACACTACTTAGAGACAGCAGTTTTAAACACCCCAAACACACCTTCCTCTTCAATAATATACCGTAACATTTCTAATTATTGGACAATCCATTTTTTCGGGATGCTTTGTAATGAATTTAACCAACCCTAAAATCTTTTATAAATGTAATCATAGGATGATGTATTGAAAAAAAACATCAATACAAATACTAAATATTTTCATGAACATCCATTCCCTGAAATTTAACCAGGGATCCCTATAATCGTGGTCAACATTTTTTTATCACCACGGATGAGCAAGGGAGCATTTTAGAGGTAATACATTTGAATTTATGTAAAAGAATAGTGGGAAAGCATTTAGGAAAAACCACCCTTAATACAACCCACCAAGATTCAAACCTCGATCTCCACATCATCAATGGTATAATCTACACAAATGAGGGTACACTTCCTCTAAATATAAAGTTCCTTATCACTAGCGCATTAGTGTAACTACTACATAAGCGTATAACCTGAACGTTTGTGTAATAAGTAATCAACATGAAAGGGCTGTTAAGGTTGATTATATTCTCACTTAATCAAAATAAACCAGCCTAGGTGGTTAAATGGTCCAAACAGTCATTTTCGCAACAGAGTGGACTGACAATGATGGGGAGATCAGGGTTATAATCCCGGCTGGGTGTGATGAGGGCGGTTTTATTTAAAATGGTTTTTCACTCCCCTCATTCCCTCTAAATTCAACCTTCTTCATCCCTAACATATTACATTAGTGTAATTAGTACATCTGGGTATGATCCGAAAGCTAAAATAAAATAAAATAAAAGTATTCTAATAAAACAAAACTTTACAGTAACGTTACTGTTTTAAAGCTATAAACTGAGTTTTAGAAAAAACTAATCCGGAAAATAATGAAGACAGTGTATATAAAAAAAAGTTAAGTGTAAAGTGTTTAAAGAAGAACATTAACATGTCGAGTACTAGTAACCCATATTTATGATATATGTGGGAAAAAAAGTCCTTCATAATGAGGTCTTCCTTTGAGAAATTACAAAAGAAAAAAGGTTATAATCCCGGCTGGGTGTGATGAGGGCGGTTTTATTTAAAATGGTTTTTCACTCCCCTCATTCCCTCTAAATTCAACCTTCTTCATCCCTAACATATTACATTAGTGTAATTAGTACATCTGGGTATGATCCGAAAGCTAAAATAAAATAAAATAAAAGTATTCTAATAAAACAAAACTTTACAGTAACGTTACTGTTTTAAAGCTATAAACTGAGTTTTAGAAAAAACTAATCCGGAAAATAATGAAGACAGTGTATATAAAAAAAAGTTAAGTGTAAAGTGTTTAAAGAAGAACATTAACATGTCGAGTACTAGTAACCCATATTTATGATATATGTGGGAAAAAAAGTCCTTCATAATGAGGTCTTCCTTTGAGAAATTACAAAAGAAAAAACACTTATGAAGTGGTTAACAAACCATTTTATACAACCGAGTAAAACAAGAGATTAAACTTGGGGTTTAGGGTGGGGATCTAGAGAACGGGAGAAAAGGACAGTATTTTTTACAGTTTTTTTTATAGCAACACTTTTATTTGGCAAAACTAAATCAAATATTGATCCAGTAGAAACACAGAGATTAATTTTCTTCATGCAGTGATATCAACAGTTGTTGAATATCTGTCAAGTTGTGTCCTGGACTTTAATAATAACTTTTCCTCTTCATTTAAAAAGTTTCTCATCTAATGCCGCTATGCTCATGAGTCATGACAGATATTCAACAACTATTGATATAACCATGTGAAGAAAATTAATCTCAATGTTTATACTTGAGTAATATATTATGTATAGTGGCCAAAAAAAGTTTTGATACAAAAACTACAAAAGCACTCCCCTTATCTCGCGTTCCCTACACTCCCACCTTAAGAGCTATTATACTAATTAGTAAACTTTCTAGAATTTGAGTTCAGTTCATCCGGGATATTTAAGTGTGAGTTGGAAATTACAATAATTTAAGCGGAGGGATCTAGGACATCAGTCATGCATTTATATTTAGACGTTACTTGAAGTTTACGTTTCACCGCTGAATATGTACACTTCAACTTCCTACGAATAGCCTTTTGGAGTAGCCTACCTACAAAAAAATATGTTTCATTGCCAACGTTGATTGAAAGTCACTAATGTCAAACCTTGAAGAAATAATTTGTGTTTGTTTCGTAAAGTTACACTTACTTAATTACTCTATGACATTAAGAACTCGAAAGTTCATTGCTGAACTTACAAAAGTATGCCACCTATCCCAGGGACGGGTCCAGATCATTTTCATATGGGGGGCGGGAGGAGGGGGTCATAATTATAAATAGTATAGTTACTTACATTGTTATATTTCTGTTTAAAGCCACTTAATAGTTTCTCATTCATATTTGATCTTATGTATGTTTTAAACCGTGGTAATCATCTCCTATTTTTTTTAAATCTTATAAACTATTTGGAATGGCTCTTCTTCAACAATTTTTGGAAAAATGGTTCACTATAGGAGCTATTACTGGTCTTCGACTTGATTGTTTTAAATTATATTCTTTTATTGGCCATTGCACCTGTTCCTCACCTAAAAAAAATTGAAATTTGGATGCCCCTAGAAGCTATTTAGAGTGATCGTCTTCTACATTTTTTACAATAGTTAGATACCTCTAGAAGATAATCTTTGAAGTGGCCTTCCTTCCACCATTACAATTTTGAAAATGGAATTCTTTCAGAAATTTCAGAATTTGGAATTGTCCTCCCCAAGACATTTTTTTCAATTTGGATGATCTAGGAAGCTATTTAGAGCTTTCATCCCCTGACATTTTCTGCCAATTATATGCCCCTATTCTAGTAATTATTTTAAGCAATCTTCTCCGACAAATTTCTGACAGTAGAATGCATCTATAAGTCATTTGGAGTTTGATTTAAGGCCATTTTTCATCTTCATATTCGATAATATCAGAGGATTTAAAATATATCTGGGGGAACGGGGGATTTACTCCATGGAGGGGCAAGTTATTTCCAGGGGGCAGAGTCCCTCATAGTTCCGCTGCTCCTGCTGTCCACACAGACTCTATATTCTATATTCGTGGATGAACTGCTCTCAGGCGATTATTAGTTTTCTTTGATGTGTGGTAGGTACTCTGTCTCTATGCGGAACAATGTTCGCTACTTACTATGCACGACAAATATTCGTACATGAAAATGAATAATTTTTCCACAATTGCGTGAGTCAAATAGAACAATGAGTAACCTTGTACGAATATCACACTTGTGGACCCGGCTTAAGAGGTGTCTGCGCGTAAAAAGATTTAAAATTGTATAAAATGTATCTGTGTTGTATTTTATTTCTAAAATTCTAACTTTCATTTTGTTTTTTGTATTAATTTTCTAACTTTCTAAGCGGGGTAAACTGACCCTTTATTCCCCCTCGTCTCCTGAATCTACGCCTGACCTATTCTTAGCTTGAGATAGTTCTATCCAGTCCAACTCTTTACCTCCTATCCTTAACAAGGGCTAGTTCTAATCCAGTCCACCTCATTACACCCTATCCCTATATCGAGCTAGTTATACCCAGTCCACCTCATTACACTCTATCCCTATATCGAGCTAATTCTACCCAGTCCACCTCATTATATCCTATCTGTTTCCGGTTCATTCTAATGTTATCCTCCCATCTACGTTTGGGTCTCCCCGATGGTCTCATCTCATTGGGTCTACCAGTCAATAGCTTGAACACGGCTTTAAATGTTTCCATTCACACTGCATATCCTTCACACCGTAATATAAGCGACTTGAATATTCTGACAATATCTTGTGCTGAGTACAGAGTATGAAACTCATCATTATATAATATCCTCCACTCCCCAGTAGCCCTAACCCTTTGTGAACCCATTATATTCCCAAAAACCTTGTTTTCGAACAAACTAAATTTTCGTGAAACCATATTGTTAATCAAAATAGCTAACAAAAACTTTTAATAATACTTCCTTAAAGATTACTGAAGAATTGTTTTTTTCATTAATAAATGAAAGGACAAAGAAATTTTCTAGCGCTACTAAGTTTCTTTATGTCTTTATGGCAACAAGAAATATTATAATACATTAAAAAGACTTTAAAAAGACTTATATTAACACTTTTATATTCTTATAACTGGCCACAAAACATAGATATTAAAAAAAAATTAGAGGAAAATCCAAACAAATATTAATTTCAAAGTAAAAATGTTTTCAATTTGTAAGAACAAGTGTACAATAAGGAATATTGAAGTCATCAACCATCTTCATCTAGTCCGGTTAGCCATCTTTATTATTTAAGAATCAAAGGCAACCATTTAGAAGCTTTTGTTTGTAAATAAGTTTAAAGTGAGCTGCGGACACCGCCACGAAAAAAAAGAAACATCCAAAAGGTTATATTCTTAACTTCATATGTTCAATAATGTCAAACATAGTAGTAACAATATTAATAATAATAATAATAAAATAACAATCATTCACTGTGAAAGTTTTGATTGCCAAAAGTGACATGGTAACTTTTCCTAGCTGTCAGATAAGAATACTGGTAAGAAAATCGAGGAATAGTCAATTAGAGAAGCGAAATAAACCGGTAGAAGATGATAAAAATTGATGCTATAGTAGGTAGTAAGGTTGCCATTAGTTTGGTCTTAGCGACATCATATTAGAGGGCGATAAAAGTTAAATAAAAAGGACGGATAGAAAAAAGCGCAATGAGCATTGATTAAAATTTAAATAAACATAATTTAATTTCTGTTCTTTTTTATACTAACCGTATTTTTCCTATGGTTTTTACCCTTTTAATTCAATATTTACTTTTTGTCGTTAAATATTACGCGTCTGAACTATACAGCATTCGTACCCACCTCAGTGGCGTAGTCAGTTAACGAGCTATACTCGTGTTAGGTTAAACTGCCGAGGATGGGGAGATCGAGGTTTGAATCTCGGTCAGGTGAACTGGGGTGGTTTTTCCTAAATAATTTTCCACTCTCCCTCCACGCAAATGTAGGTTCACTACCTCCATATTCAGCCTTCCCAATTCCTAACCCATTAGTGTAAATAGTACATAGGCATATAACACAAACAGGTATTAAGACACGGTGCTAACTAAGTGTGTACATAATTCGTAGCCCAGTAGTGGAAAGATTAGTCAGTACTAATAAAATATTGCCCAGGAGACGGCACAATGTACTAATCGTACAGCCTTTCCGTGGAGTCTCTTTTCATGTCCCTATGAGGTGAGGTGATGGTGATGGTGAGTGTGAGGGTGTGGAACCAGTGGAAACCCTTAAACCTAACTAACCAAACCCTGGTGACCGTTGGGGTAGTTATCTTTCCGGGAAAAATACCCAATGAGCTAGCCGGGAATCGAACCCGGGACCCCTAGGCTCGTAGCCAGGTGCACTGACCCCTACACCACCGGGCCGGTTTTCCACTTCATCCATCCATTGCACCGACATTAAATAAAATACGAGTTCCGCATCCGCATTATGTCCTGGAATTGCGAGCATTTATTGACAAATGTATATGTAAAAAAAAACTATGTTACGTGCTTAGAAAAAATACAAACCTATACTTTTAATATCCATTAACAGAAAGAGAGGAATTACTTTCACATGAAAAGGATGATGTTTCTATCTTAATTATCAAGGAATGTCGTCGTATGACCGTAAATTTCACTGAGGTTCATAATAAAAATTATAATAATAATAAAACAAACGCAGCAGGTAAGTCAAAGTGAAGACCTCTTTCCGGATGGATGTTACTAGGTCAAGTTGCCTGCCTGCTATCAATGAGCAATCACACAAGAAAACACATTCACGCTTCACTCTTCCTCTACTTTGACATCCCAACTACACCTGAAAGACCCGATTACACTAAGGTTTGTTCGTAGATAATGTGACGATGGATATAAAGGAACGTGAAAAATTGAGTCTATACTTATTTTTGGTTTGTTACCTTGTTGCACTACCTGTTTGACTTATATATATTTATTTATATATATATAAAGAGATAGATAGAGTATATATTAATTACTCTAATCGAGTTTAAATGAGTATGGCAGAATGCATAGGAACTGTATACACATTTCTATCGAGAAAAAGATAAAAACACTTTAGGAAAAAATATCCTCTGTCATGATATTTACTCAGCTTGACAAATGAAATTCCCTACTTTTTCCATGATCATTTCATAAAATTCCCGACTCAAAAGTATGTCACACCATTCTTCTCCCCCCACCCCCATTTTTTTATGAATAATAATATGTTTTTTATTTGTATTAACATAGGGCCGTATGCAAGAACTTCACTAAGTGGATGCTAAGTCGACACTAGCGTGGGTTTGCTTGCGTCATCATAGGTTAAAAGATGGAGCGATATTGTGCTCGGGACCACACTATTGGTCAACTTCATTTACTAGTGTTATTGCATACCACCCGTAGTCTATTAAGAATTAGAAAATTAGAAAATATATTACACAGCTACAAAATATAAGTTCGAATCACATTGTAATTTACTGATATAATGATTATTATATTTAATATTTTGAGTAAAACATTTTCTCGGATTTTTTTTTTAATTTACCAAATTCCAGACTTATTGCCGTTTCTCCTAGACCACTTCAAATTCCCGCCTAATTGCAGTTTTCTCGGATGGTAGATATTCTTGTCTGTACACCCGAATGGGATTCGAACCTATATCTCCCTGTCATCGGCATTTATTGAGTTCATTGAGAATAACGCCGTAAATCATCTAACCACTAAGTGTCTATATACTTTAGTAAAAAAAATTATGTTTTTGTTTGGTGTTTCTTTTTAGCATCGTGTCTTATTACCCGCTCGGGTTGTACGCTTATGTACCAATTACCCTATAGTGTTATGGATTAGGAAGGTTTAATTTAGAGGAAGTTCTCCCTAATTTACGTGGAGAAAGAGAGAAAGATCAGAATACCATTTAGGGAAAACCACCCTCAGTGCGCCTGACTGGGATCGAACCCCAATCTCCCCATCTTCGGCAGTATAGTTTAACACGAGAGTAGCGCGTTACACCACGCTGCCACCGAAACGGATTTTATTTGGAGTTGAAAATTAACTATCTAGTTTAGAAAATATTTACTTAGCTAATTGTTTACACAATATTTTAGTAAGTGTGCCAAACTAAAAGACTAAGCATTTAAAAGTGCTATCCTTTTAAATTCATGGCTCAGTGGTAAGGAAAGCCTAATTCTAGGGTCAAGCCTAAAATTTATTTTATTTTTATTTTTCAAAACATAATACATATATAGTACATTTTCATGACCAACAGAACAACATAAATACTCTCGATAATATCCCAAATGTAAAATTTGTAAAAATAACCACTGAGAAAGTTAGTAAATTTTTTTTTTAACTCTATGGCGTGAGTCTATACGCGAGCTGTACCGACCGAGCAACTGCCACCGTTAATAATAATTGTGCTAACACTTTTGGATAGAGGGTATCATGTGATCAGTACAAAGAGCCCTACGGCAGTTAATCTCAGTTTACTAGAGCGGAGCTGCTAATTCTTTATTCAAGTATCTCCTCAATTATTGTCCTCACTAGGCAGAATTTAACCCCGTTCCAGACCCACTGCCTCACATAAATATTCTGGATACAGCGGGGATTGAGCTCTGGACCTCTAGATATGTAGCCACTAGACCACAAAACAGAAAAAATTTAGAAGTAAAAATAAAACAACAATAATTCCATCTATGAAACCTTCAATATTCGCTAATTAAAATATAGCGGTGAGCTAGTGTAGACCGGCCTCGTTTCTTCAGCTGATCAGAATCACAATGAACCAAACGAGAAGACTAGCCCAAGGATAGGAAAGAAAGTGGCCTATGCGGGAATTGAGCCCGAGTACTGCTAGTTCATGTTTACTGTGTATATTGAGAGGTCATCAACCCTAGGAGGGAGAGAGAGAGAGAGAGAGAGAAACGGACAGAAAGAGAGAAAGGCGAATGGCAAATCAAGAAGTCCCCCTTTTGCTCAGCGCTGTGTGCGTGAGGTTTAGAACTAATTCTGCCGCACTTTCATTACGTAACTTGAAACCCAAACGGGAAAACTAGTTTGTTAGGCAGGACTGACCAGACAAATTCGCTACGATTTTCTTAGCGGGCGTTCAACAATATTAACCAAAATAGATATTGATATATATATTTTTAATATTGCATCTTACTATTCGTTCGGGTTATACACCTACGTACTAATTACTCTAATGGGTTAAGGATGAGTAAGATTGAATTTAGAGGAATTGTCCCCGAATTTGCGTGTAGGGAGAATGGAAAGCCATTATTGAAAAACTACCCTTAGTACACACGAATATGATTAAAATTTTAATCTACCCGTCATTGGCAGCAAAGTCTATTGCGAGAGTGATGCCTTAGACCATGCAGCTTTTAAAACAGGTAGCTAATATACTAATATTAAAAATAATTTTAAGAAATTTAACAAACATTCAAAGCTCAATTTACGTAGTTACAAACAAATTAGACCTTTGCTACCCCTAAACGACATAATTTATATGGGCTGGAAAGATTAAGGCAGTTTTTAAGGTAATGCACCCGCATTAGTAGAAAGTATGAGATGGAGTTAAACCAACTCCAGTGAACCCTATCGAGATTTGAACCACAGTCTCCTCGTATCTGGCAAATAGTATACCTTATATTATGATACTGAATCCTTAGACTCGAAAATAGAAAAGGTATTTGATTTTTAAAATACTTTATACAAAGCTTAGAATAAATAATATGTCCTTTTTAAAAAAAACGCATTATCAGCTATAATTTTTTTTATCACCTCGTTTCACCACCCGTTCGGGCTATTCGCATAAAAATATACTAAAGTACGTTAATGTGTTAGGGATGAGAAAAGCTGATGAGAGGGAAGTTAGAAAAAAATAATTGGGGATAAAAAAAACACCTCAACACTCGACTGTGACCCGAACTACTGAAGCGGGATCCTCAAATTATTAAATACCCCAGGGATAAAACCACAATAATTTTAGTTTTTAATAGCGGGTATGCTTGTAAATTGTGTTCTAACTCTTAAGGTGGCACTCTTAAATTACGTAAGCTTTTATTTTCATGATTTTCTGCACCCTCGTACCCCCTTTCAACCTCGTAAGGGATCGTAAGATTTTCCGTCACCGTCTATTTAAAGTAATTTTTTACTATTTAGTAAATTAGATTATTTTAATCATTTGATTGTTTTTAGACAAGAGGATTGGTAATAAAGGGAGTGATATACAATTTTAAAATACTACTTTAATTTGCAGTAAAATAAAGTTAAGTTAAATGAAATCAAAGTGAAATTTTATAATTAATATGATTATTTTCTACCACAAAATAATTAAGATTTATTTTCAGTATAAACCTAAATGATTCTGATCCCCCTTATAAAAAAACGTAAGAAAATATTGACCTGTACCTTCCCCCCCCCCCTCTAAACCCACAAAAACCCTTACGTAATTTAAGGACGGCCACTTACGAGATCTCGCACCTCTTAAAATATTGGCAAGGAAACTCTCTAAGCAAGTGTGTCCACACCTACGACGTGAAATAGAAGTCACGCGTGTTTGCAAAATGTGCTCCCCCCCCTCCCCGCCCACGATTCCTCATATAGTAACTTAGCATATGACGTAACGCGCATGGGTTCAAGACACTCTTACATAACCAGTCACATACTGCACGCGTAGAGTTAGAAGAATGTTAAGTATGCAATTATGATGGGTGTGTTTTATTTTATTTTCTATTCGTGTCGACTGGACACATTAAATCTCATAGAAAATGTCGAACTACGCAGCAGAATATTGTAGCGGAGTCGGGAGCCATCGCTACCAACTCATGAGAACCATAATTATTTATTTTTTATGTCAACTTGTATTACTACCTGTTCAGGTGATACGCATATAATTACTCGAATGGGCTAGGGATAGGAAAGGATTATTTTTAGAGGTTACCCATCCATATTTGCGTGGGAGGATAGTGGGAAATTATTTAGGAAAAACCACCCTTAGTAGACTCGACCTCCCCGTTATCAGCAGGCCAGTCTAATATTAGAGTGATGTCTTAGATCATTCGGCCATTGAAGCAGGTGTATAAGCCTTTAATTAGTGATGGGGAATAAACTATAAAGGTTGGAATTAAAGTAAGCGTACCCACATTTGTTCGTAGGAAGAGAGGGGAAACCAAACACCTTCATTCGAATCCAGCTAAATCTCCGAGGAGACCCCCCGAAGGGCTTCCCAGTTACACTTTACGCCAAATACCTTCAATACAATCATCCGGGATTCGAGCTCCAACCTCCCCGTGAATGGGAAACCAGACTAGATGAGGCTGCTATTTAGTCCGCGTGCCCGCCGGCCGCACGGGTAGCCTTAATTCGCTTCCGACCGGATGCACATCAAATGCTGTGGTAAGGAGAGGCGGAGGGGGGTGGGGGGGCTAGAGGAACTTCCCTTGCTATCTCTCTCTTTCTAAGCGAATACTCGAGTAGTCTTTAAAACTTACCTTCCACATCCTATTCCTGTAGCTCATCTATTTTAAGGTGGGATGGAAATGCGAGCTTAGGTCCACATTATTGCAGTTTATATAGCCAAATATCCTTTTTGGTCTAAATCGATAAAAAAATCTTCTGTGGGTGCATTTAGTATAATTTCCTACACAATTGAAATGGGACCAATGACTTTACTTCCCCTTAGAAAAAAGTTGTGCTACGAAATTTTTATCGCTTGAAGTGGGATGGAAGGGGACGCCAAAAAAAAGCAAGTATTTTTACAGTTTTTATGGCAGAACTTTTTTTTGAACAAATTAAATAAAATATTGCTTCAGTAAAAACAGAGAGTTTAATTTTATTCACATGGTGACCAAAAATTTCTTAAATATCTGTCAAGGTTGTTCTGGAATTTAATGACAACTTTTTCTCTTAATTTAAAAAGTTTGTTAGAAATGCCACCATGCCCATGGCAGATATTCAACAACTGATGACATCACCATGTGAAGAAAATTAAACTTTTATGTTTGTACTGGAGCAATATTTTACTTATTTTGGCCAAAAAAATGTGTTATCATAAAACCCGCAAAAACACTCGTTTTTTTGACGCGCCCGCTTCCACCCCACCTTAAGAAAACTCAGTCAATCTCAGATGAGTTTGAATCCATGGACATTGAGTCCCGAGGTGAACATTTACCCCCCAAGACCACCGAGGTCAATATTTTTAATTTGACATATCTCTAGGTAGTATATATATCGATAAAAAATTATATCTCTGTAAGCTATCGGTTGTTTCCGATATAATGAATATACCTTGAAATAATATTTCAAATGGTAAATATATTGATATATTCGGGAAAATGTCTATCCCTAGACCTGTCTGCAATGGAATATGAGTAGTTTCCCAGCCTCCTTTTTATGAGAGATTGCTTCACAAACCCAAAGTTAGCCGTGTGGTTTGGATCCAAAGGACCCCGTGATTGATGGACGCAGCTGGCTCATGATGTTCCTAAATATATTTATTTATTTAGCACCGCGTCTTACTACCCGTTCAGGTTATACGCTTAAGTACTAATTACGCTAATAGATTATGAATTGGGAAGGTTGGATCTAAAAGGGAGTGAACCCGTATTTGCGTGGAGGTGATAGTGGAAAATCATTTAGGAAAAATCACCCCCAGTTCACATGACAGAGATTTGAACCTCAATCTCCCCGTCCTCGGCAGTCTAGCTCAACATGAAACCAACGCGTTAGCTAATTACGCCCCCAAAGTAGGTGTTATTTAGTTGTCCTAAAAGTTTCATAGTGATATGAGGCACGCAAGGCCTCTCAGAGTACCTATCCATTGAGTTTGAGCAAATAAATTTTTGGAATTTCCAAGGTGTTTTGTTAATTTGGAAGCGGGATAGAAGGAGGCGTTGTGACCCTTCCCAGATGTGAATATTATAAAATAACAAAGTAAGATGATTCACTCTCTTCAATTGATGTTAAGGAAATATACAGGTGGGACCGAGACAATTATAAGAATTATGCTGAGGAAAGTGATAGACAGCTGCTGAGGTTTGTCTCACGTCCAGTGGAGTTCACCTGAGTGGTATTATCTTCAAAAAGTAAAAAAAAAGTGTGATATGTAGTTTGCTTTTATTTAGCTAGTGAATATTTATCTTTCAATTAAAGTGTTAGTTTCAGGTCGCTAATCGTTTAATTGTTTCGGTCCTACCCTGTATTTACGCTGCATTGACTAAATAAACTTTAAGCTGTTGATCTTTGAAATGTGGTGCTGGAGAAGACTTGAGAAGATCAGGTGGACGGACAGACAGGGTGACAAAGGAACAAGTCTTAAAAAGAGTTGGTGAGAAGATAACCATTTTGGATGTAATTCTTTGGTATAAAGATACGGATTGGACACATCCTTAGGCGAAACTGTCATCTGGACGTCAGTGAAGCCAAGCCTGGGGGAAAGAGGAGCTTAGGAAGGAGGAGTCAAATATTTGATGATTTGAAGGAAAGAAGAAAATTCTGGAAGCTAAAGGTGGAGGCAGAGGATAGGGAACATTGGCGGTTTAAGTTCACTGATAAAAGGAATGGACCTGTCGTAAGACAGGACACTTAATAATTATTATTATTCAGAAAAATTGACATCTACCATTGTAGCAATGCATAAGTGTTTAAGGTATATCTTTTATATAACTTATTGAATTAATTAGGTTATAGGATTATTCGTGCTATTTATTTATTTTATAATTTACCGTGAAAATGGGAATGTTATATTTGCCCCCTCGATAGTAACTAAGAGAGGGACGCCTATGCTATACCCAGATGTCCCGTTTCAACATTTTAAATTAGATTGTACGATGATGTTCATTTATTCGGAACGGTTTAACCTTAAACCGGCCGTCTTAGTCAATGAGAAAGTATCAATCGCTGTCAGGTTTAAAATACAATGCTTTGTGTAATTTTTTGGAACTACTTTTATATAAAGTTACAGCTTATACTCCCTTTCGTCCTTTACCTACAATAATTTCTTTGTCATGTCAATAGGAAATATGTGAAAGAAAACTATGAAACTTCTTATCTCAAGGTAAAGAGGAAAGCTCGCTGCTAGTTCTCAAATATCTCAAAATGTTTTGTTATGAGCCTATAAAGAAATTACTGTATTTGTTAGACGAAGGCTAAATCTAAAGGCCTTTTTCATCAAGTCTAGTCTAATAGCTCCTCAAATATGCTTAAAAATACGTTGAAAATGAACTAATGTAACATTTTCACAAACAAAAATTCTAATAAAACTCAAATTATAGGATTGTTAAGGAAAAACAGCCCTGTTGGAATCTTTCAACTTTATTTTGGCATGAACCATGTTTTCAAATAAAGCATCATAAAATTAAATGTTGCGTTAGAGCTGAAAGTTTGCGCGGCAATTTCTCGCGTACCGAGGCGGCCCCCTTAAGTCCAAACCAGCTGGAAGATCCCGCTTTCCTTGACTGCGGAATCCGTTCTTTTCGGGGACAGGTCTTTGGACGGTTGATCATCCACCCCCACCTGAATGTAGGTCAGTAATAGCTCGCCTGATCGCGCTAGTGTCACAAGTTCCGACCTTCCTTCACGTATTCCGTTGCACTAACAGATGTTTGGAAGGAAGGGGTCATTGAACCTTCCGGAGACACTCTTACGTGGTACAGACTGTACTGATCGGGGCTTCTCTTCACATATACAGTCTTATTTCATAGAAAGGGCATATTTGATGACTAGAAAAGGTTATTTTTCGTCACCTCATTTTACTAACCGTTCGGGCTATAGGCATTATTACTAATCACGTTAATGTATTAGGGATGGGGAAGGTTGAATTTTGAGGAAGTGTACCCGCATTTGCGTTAAGGGTTAGGGTAAAATCTCTCAGTACATACGACCGAGATTCAACCCCCAATCTTACTGTCACCTTAAAGTTTAGTTTACTGCGTGAGTGATGACTTAGACCATGCGGTCACCGAAGTGGCCGATAATTTTTGTTTAGCACCGCGTCTTACTATCCGTTCGGGTTTTACGCTCATGTACTAATTACACTAATGTGTTAAGGATTAGGAAAGTTTAATTTAGAGGAAGTGCACCCGCATTTGCGTGGAGAGAGGCTGAAATACTATTTAAGACCAAACCCATCTTAGTGCATCCGACCGGGTTTAAACTCTGATAGCCCCGTCTTCAGAAGTATAATTTATTGCGAGAGTAGCGCGTTATATCATGTGGGCACCAAAGCGGGTCCACTGTCATTTTGATATATATTATCACTTTTTATTCACCTCACATCAGGGTATCTAGATTTATTTTTACTACCACGTCTTACTACCCGTTTATATTATACACTTATATACTAACTACACTAATGGTTTTAGGGATTAAAAAAGCTATATTTAGAGGAAGTGTACTCTTATAAGCGTTGTGGGAGGGTGTAAAACTATTTTAGTAAAGCCACCTTCAGTACACTCGACCGAGATTCGAACCTTGATCTCCCCGTCATTGGCAGTCTAGTCTACTGCGGGAGTAGCACGTGACCGAAGTCTAAGTACAGGAGGGGGGGGGGGTTACAGGGTAATGTTCTGAAGAATGTTATACCGTGGTTTGAAAGCTATTTCGAATCGGCTTGATCCAAACTCCAAAGGGGGTGAAGTCAGATATGGAATGTCAGGTAAAATAATATATCACTTAGGGTTGCTTACAGGAGGGTGTTGAAGGGGGTGGAGGGGGGGCTAGGGTGAAAATAAAGTAACGGTTATCCAAAGAAGAGAAATCTGTGTTTGAAATGTTTTGGGGGAAACCGGTGAAACAACCCCTTAGGGAGGGGGTCAATGAACTTGTTGAGGTCCCAGTTTAGAGAAACGCTGGTTTTTCTCTGGACCCACGAACATTTTGTCAGGGATGTTGTTTAGCTATCAATATTTCAATAAATTCGGTAGAGAAAAGTTTGACACCTTTTCCCGGTCGCTAGCGTGTCTGTCTACTGAGCTAAGAGTTCCGGGTTGATTCCAGGTCTAGTGCACGTTAAATACCTCAAATAAACGAAAAGGTAGGTTAGAGAAAAAATAACGGCTTACTACATACAAGATGTCCGAAAATGATATTTATTTACAACTTTTATCCAAAATTAAAAAAAAGGCCGCCTAGAGGCGAAGAAATAAAGATTATCTTGACAACTTTGATAGTAAATGAAATATATTACATTAAATAGCTATATAGTTAACTAACCACACATAACCCTATTCGGTCGTCACGTGGTCTAACGCGCTACTCCCGCATTAGATTAGAATGCCGATGAAGGGGAGATCGAGGTTCGAATCTCGGTCGAGTGTACTGATAATGATTTTTCAAAAATGGTTTTCCACGCTATCTCCCTCCATGCGAATGCGGGTACTTCCTCTAAATATTAGCATACCTAACACCTAAAAGCTATCAGCGGGGTTAGTACATAAGCGTGTAGCCCGAACAGGTAGTAATACACAGTGTTAAAAAAAAACCTAACTACACGCTCTGGTGGCCGCATGGTCTAAGAAGGCATCAATCTCGCAATAGACTGGAATTCCAATTACAGGAAGATCGGGGTTCACATCCCTTCCAGTTGTGGTTATAGGTGGATTTATTCTAAAACCATTTTCTACAATTCTTCCATGCAAACCTCCTCTAAAAAGTATACCTCCCTCATTAGTCATCAGTATGTTAATGTCGTAATTAATGTGTACTTGAAACCCCAACGGGTATTAAGATGAGTTGGAAAATTTAAAAAAAGTTATGGCGCTAGAAATAATAATTATAATTATTTACGGATGGATTAAAAAAATTAATAATTTCACGCAGTTTTTCCAAACTCTACACCCATTCGAGCAACCATTTTAATGAACCGCACACCTCACCCTGGTGAACCCCCACATTCTTACAATAGCCTAGAAAGATTTCTGAGGTATAACAAGAAGTGGGAGGAAGATATAAAGAGAGAGAGAGAGGATGGAGTAAATAGAAATGTTACGAACAAGGTCACCTAATGGACAAAGTAAACTGTAAGAGAATTACTAGTAGTACAAAAGAAAGGTCAACGAACTTTTAAACAGTCAAGAGAAGACATAAAAAATACTTTCTTTGCTACATTCAGTAGCTTAGTAATAATAATCATAATAGGAACGCCCCATGGTTTCCTTTAAAAGAGAAAGAAAGAAACCACGCGGCCCAATTTGGTGATATATTTGGCCAATAATCGGTTAGTATCTTTGGAGTTAGAGCGAGCTAAACACCGCATAAGCCCTATTTATTTATTATTAGATATTTAGGTGCACTTTCTTAAACGACTGATTATATCAGCACCACACGACTTATAAACTAACTTAAATATAGAACAGACACAACACCCAGCCCCCAGCCGTTAATTCATCACTGTGAAAGGGGAAACCCACATTTCACTAATGAAACATTCTCCGCCCATGCTGGGAATCGAGCCCAGGACCCTTAACTCATTAGAGAATCAAGCTAGTGACTGCGTTAAAGAACCACCATATACGCATTTTAGAATGAAAAAAAAATTAATGATAGCTCGGAAACGAATATGCAACAAATGGTACGAGTGACATTTCGTACCACTCAGGGGGATGGCTACCTGAGAAGAGTCTACTAATGACTTTAAAATATTTACGATGCGACAAATGGAACCAATTGATGGGAAGGTGTACCAGGCTTTAGCTTTAAATTCACTTAGGCGTATTTGAAATCTAACCAAACCTAACCTAACCTTACCTAACTTAACATAACTCACTAGTTAACTTACACTTAACGTAATTTTTAGGTAGGTTAACAGACAGACAGACAGAGAGACGCATTGCAAAAAACACTCTTTTTTTTGTTCCGGTGGGCAACGAAACTTTGAAATCCATCAAAATCTCGAATTTAATTTTTTTTTTTTACAAACACAATACTTTTTATATTCCAGGGGGTCACGTGAAAGTAAAATTTAGAACCAAAAACCCACGCCGGTGGGCACACGCTCTAAACCTCAAAATAATTTGGTTTGGTTTTTTGACGAGGGGGCTGTAAAACCGGCCTGGTGTTTTGAATAAGTTCTTATCCTTAATGTTTTCACCGCTATATTTACGTGCCAAGTGCGAGAACATTTTCTGAAAATGTTACCTCTTTCATATCTAACACATTAGTGTATTTAATATATATATTACACCCCAAAAGTGAAATTGTATATTTCATGAATTGGGCAAATTTCTGGACTTTCCCTGAACTGGCTTCTTCGCTTGTCCATGTCACGAACCGGGGACAAAACTCGTCTGGTTCATGAATTGAGTACCTACCTCTTGTGCTGCCCGTTTCGCGGAATAGGCCGAATGGCCAACGACCCGAAGGTTGATTTGATGTAATTTCTATCCATCTGAGTCGGCCTCGGTGGTCTTGGGGTAAAGGGCTCGCCTCAGGACTCGATGTTCCTGGGCTTTTACACAGCCGGGGTCAACGGATTTTTCTTGAGCAATCAAAATCCGTAGCAAAATTACTTCGGAGGGGAAGTAAAAGCCGTTGGTCCCATGTCAATTGTGGCATGGAAATGAACCCTGGAAGGTATATGAAGTTACCTATCCCGGACAAAATGGTAACTTCTTTCGCTCTCACTCATAGACATGCTCGTGTGTTGATATAATCAGTCGGTTCAGAAAATGCACGTTAAATACCTCATATAAATATATCCATCCGGATCTGGACATGCACTCAGCCCTTCAGCTGGCCAGTGCTGCCCATACCATCTGGTAGAAATTTCATGTACTAGGGGAGTTCAGGCAACCATGGTAGTTCCCCATTGCCTTCCACACCGAATTTCTATCAGCGAGTGCGAAAAGGTTTATCAATTTTGCCGTGAAATATATTTTCGCATACCTTCCAGAGTTCTTTTTCAAACCACAATCGATGTGGGACCGCTTTACTTCTCCTCCGAAGAGAGCTGTGCTACGGATTTTATTCGCTCAAGAAAAAATCCGACAACATCAATTGGGTTTGAGTCCACGAACTTCGGGTCCTGAGTCTGGGGCGGACTTTACCCCAAGATCACCGAGGTAAACTCCTGGCCGCTAGCAAACCATACAACGCGTAGACTTATGCCTCTGTATGTGAATCCTGTTCCCTTCCTTTAGCCCCACGTCTTTCTACCCGTTCGGGTTATACGCATATGTACTAATTACACTAATGGTTTGGGAATTAGGAAGGTGAAGTGCACCCGCATTTGCGTGGAAGCAGTGTGAAAAAAAATTAAGAAAACAACCCACACTAAGGTCACCCAACCGGAATCGAACCCCGATCTACCCGTCTTCAGCAGTATAGTCTCACACGATAATAGCACGTTGGACTATATGGGCACCGAAGTGGGTCCTTACAGTTTGATATCTTTGATATTTACTTTAAAAATTTCCTTCGCAATACTTAGTACGTTCTTGCTCTAAGACTCAGACTAGCATATGCGAGGATGTCAGAGTTAATGGTATTTCTTTGTACAATATAAGATCTGTAGAATTTCAGGAAGCCCATGACAACAAAGTTTAGTAACTGGGGTGGTCTCCAAACCAACACCCCCTACCATTTGTTCCTTGTCACCATTCAGGTCAAAGCTTGAAAGGTTCACAATATGCCCGTAAGGTGTGTAAAATAACAAATACATCCACAGTACTATTTCAACTTGGGGAAAAAAACACACATCTAAATGGCGTCGTGAAAGGTAAGTTTTATTTTTTGACATGACCCATCTCCCAACCCTCATCCTACTAATTTTTGTCCTAAAAGGCCTAAGAATGCGGTACCGGAAGAAAAGTAGTTATTTTTGTAAGTGCAGCAATGAACTTAAGAATTCCTAATGCGATAGAGTCAGTAAAACCAATTTTAATGCTCTTCACATATTGATATCAACATTGGTTGAATATCTATCATGTGATTAGCGGTTGTCTTAAATTCCAGGACATCCTTGAGAAATATTCAACAACTGCTAAGGTGACCATGTGAAGAAAATTAAACTATATATTTCAACTGGTGATTTTTTAAATTTATTTTGACCAACGCAATGAATTGATGTAAAAACTGCAAAAAGACCCTGAGCCTTTCTCGCGTCCCCTATACGCTCACCTTAAGGTAAAGACAAAGTGGTATTTCTTACAAGGGGGGGAGGGGGGACAACGAAATGTGACATTGTGTAACAAGGGACCGGGGGGGGGGCGGGGGGTTTCCAAAACTTTGTGACGTCACATGTTAAAATCTAAAATACTAAAGCACGAAACCAACACAAAAAATCACATTTAAGGCAACAAGAGATTTTACCTATCGCGAAAATTCGTCCTCAAAGAATTGCGGCTAGATGTGCCAGAGAAATTATTTGTTTAATGAATGATGACAATGCTATATGGTTGGAAGAAAACGATGTTAACACAACGGATATTCCTGACATTAATATCCAAAACGAAAACGAAGTGCCTGATATGCCAGTGATAAAAAATATCAAGGAGTGGGTCCAAAGTCCGTGGACACAAGATGATTAAGTTTTGTATCTTTTGCTAACAATATTAATCGTTTATCGTTATTTAATTGGTCTTTTGTTTTGTCCATTATCTAAAATGTTTGACTTTATGTTAATTTTATTAAAGATTATTTTTAATTTAAATAAAAAAGTTGGAAAAACTGCTGTTTTAATTTAATAACTTCTAAATATAAAATTGAAAAATATGTGACGTCACACCAGGGGGAGGGGGTTTCACAAGTGTGACAAGGACGGGGGGAGTCAAAAAACCTTAAAATTTTTGTGACGTAATTTATGGATGGCCCCTGACCAAGCAGTTCACGTTCTAGGCCTGGCTACAATATCATAATACTGAATATAGCAGTGCCGCACCTTTATGAGTTAATAGTCGCATGTGCTCCTCCAACCCGTCCTTCATTCCCTTGGAGATCTCAAATAATTTTACTGAGATCTTAAAACATGTAGGTTTACAACCAAAATATTGAGCAATGAAGATGAATTTTAAAAGCAGCCTAAAGTGTGCTAAACAACTTAAATAATGGAGGGAGGGGGAAGATAATAGCATCGAAAAATGATATGCATCCTCTCAAAACAAATTTATTGATGCGCCACTTACGTAGATCAACTCTACTTACAATATAAAAACCCACACGACTTACAAACTAGGTACAGCTAGTATTACACACCTAACCCTAAATATTTACAAGTTAGAAAGCAGAACAAACAGGTAATAAAAAAGTTAAACATCGTCACAAGTGCCAACAGGAGTATTCGAGTCAATAGTCCTATCTAGACTACAGTAGCCCCATGGCTTCTTTGGTGCTGACTGACAGCTCACAGTTGACAGCTACGGCTTTGAAAAGTTACCAGACCAAATTATGTATCCCCCCGCCGAACCATATGATCTTCAAAAACATGTGTTTAGCAGCTGTCACTTCTGACAGTCAAAATTTAGGTATATACCTAAATGTTGACTGTCTGAAGTCAGCTGTGAGCTGTCAGTCAGCACCAAAGAAGCCATGGGGCTACTGTAGGTCTAGCCTAGTCTCGGGAGACACAAGCCGATAAATATGTTTTTTGGTAATATGCTTTGGTGGCCGCATATTCTAAGGCGTACTGAGCGTGGATTTCTCTAAATTGTTTTCCACTTTCCCTCCCGTAAATATTGGTACATTTAGTCTAAATTCAACCTTCCTCATCCTTAAAACTATTAGGGTAATCAGTAGGCTACATGTGTGAATAGCCTGAATGGGTAGTAAGAAGTGATGATAAAAAAACGGTTTTATGATTTTTTTTCAAAAAGTGGATTATCGGCTATCAGATATCGGCTACATACAACGATCACACGTAGGCTATCACGAGAAGGTGCGATGAGAGCAAAAACTAATGTTTTTTTGCAGTTTTTATGACAAAACCTTTTTTTTTAGCCAAAATAAATCTAATCTTGCTCCAGTACAAACACAGAGTTTAATTTTCTTCACATGATGACCTCAAAATTTCTTGAATATTTGTCAAAGTTGTCCTGTAATTTAATGATCACTTTTTCTCTTCATTTAATTTTTTTTTCCCCATCTAATGCCGCTATGCTGACATATTCAACAACTGTTAATATCACCGTGGGAAGAAAAGTATACTCTGTTTCTACTGTAGTAATATTTTATTTATTTTGGCCAAAAAATATTTTGCTTTTATAAAAAGTGCAAAAACGCTGACCTTTTCTCGCGTTGCCTTCCATCCCAACTTAAAAACGAAACGTCTTGAGAAATAATCGCAATTACTTAATATAGTCCAATCGTCTTTTAGAGGATCGTTTTCTGATAGAAAAGTGTATGCCTGCTTTCACGTATTCATACGTCAAGTCATATGCCCTACCCCTGTCACTTTTTTTTAATAGATATTATCAATACCTATAAAATAATAATATATTAGAGTAAGAATTTGATCTGAGAATTGTAAGAGACACAGGACCCACTTTCATGTATTAATATGTTAGTAAAATATGTTAGTAAGATGTTATCAATGTTGGCTGCAAAATAAAAAGTTTATTTTGTCTAAAAGGCATTTCTTATGAAAGGGAAAAACTAAGAAAATCCCTCTTTTTCCATACAATTATGATGGGTTAAATAGGCACGCTGTTATAGTTGTTAGTTACAGTTATAGACGTATCTAAATATCGTATTCTTTAAATTGAAAAATGATACCTCAACACGGAAAATCGAACCCGGGGCCTTTGACTTAGTCCGTCGATGATCTAACCTGCTTGTTAGATAGCTCAGTGGTTAGAGCTTTGGTATACCAAGCCAAAGGCCCCGGGTTTGATTCTCGTGTAATTTTTCAATCCAAAAGAATATACAATTTTAATAATAAAAAACCTCAAATTGGGGGAGAAAGACCAGCTTTCACCAACATCCGTAAAATATTTCCGACAGGTATTAAATTATCTCCTTCCCTCCATTCCCCCTCCTGCGGTAACTGTACATGCGAGGGTGTGTGTGTGTGTAGTCCCTTCCCCTCTCTCACAAGACACGTTAAAGAGAGAGGGAGAGAGGTTATTGACCCTCAAGGTCGCACATATCTCGCGCTCAGCTTTCACCGGCTGACTTCCCTCACGTTTGTTCCCCTCCTTCAACTGCTCCACGGGAACCTTCTTGAACAAAACCCACACGCTTCAATCTTTGCACGCGGATTAATTCGCAGCATGTAATAATAAAAAAAAAGTATATTATAGTATGATTCTGGTATAGTCCGATTTTCATAGGAAGGACCTTTGCCAAAATACAAATTTGTTTGCGGCCAACAATTATAACATTTTACTATATATTAGGACCCACTTCAATAACCGAATGGTCTAAGGCGTCACTCTCGTGTTAGACTGGTCTGCTGGTGACGAGAAGATCGGGGTTCAAATCTCGGACGTTTCTACAGCGTGGGGGTTCTTCCTAAATGGTTTCCCACTCTCCTACCACGCAAATGCGGGTGTATATTACCTCTAAAATGCTTCCTTCCTCATCCTTACTCTATTAGAGTTATTATCATATATGTGTATAGCCTGAACAGGTCAGGTCCGCCCTTAACAGACGTAGGGCCCTGGGAAATATTTATTTGCAGGACCCTTGGTTAACCCCTTTCCTCTATACACAAACATTTTTGTTAAATGTTATTAAAGTAGTTTGTACCTCTATACCAATTTTCAGCCGTATAAAGTATCAAGAAATGCCCTGAAAAGTAAAGGTAAATAAATACATGTAATTATTAAGGATAGAAGTTTTTTAGATATAAAGGTTGATTTCTCCCAAACCCTTAGTTCAATTTTCTCCCCCATCGAACTAGATCTATATAAAGGTAGCTAATAAAGAACCAAGTTTGAATTAAATCGGTTGCTGCACAGGTTAAGCCGTAAACTTGTCTGATATATTCGCAGCTCGGTTGTACTGCGGGTAGTCTTTATTAAATAGTTTCCCCACTAAATCTATCCACGAAGATTTGGATACAGTTTCTATAACTCTAACGTTTTTATCAAGGGCATAGAAAAAAAAATTCTAGAGGCATTTCCGCTAGAAGATTTTTCTATACCCTTAGCATATACATTTTTTTACACTTATGCATAAATTACCCCTAGCCGAAGTAGAGGGTCCGGTCCCCTATTTTATTCCATTCACCGTAGGAATTGACTTCTGAAAGGCCTTTTTCCCTACCATAAATCTAGTATATAGTAGGATATTGGTAGGAAAAAAGACCTTTAAGAGAGTAATTCCTACCGTGAATGGAATATATGTTGTGTTTCATCCTTAAAACACTTGTATAATTAATACATAATATGCTTATAGCCAGAATTAGTAATAGGATGTTGTGCTTGAAAGAACTATTAGGAAAACATGACACACAAACATTGAATAATGAGCTTCCATTGGTTATAAAATAATCTACTAGGCCACCCACTGAGCTAGCCCTCATTCAAACCAGTAACACCACCAACTAACCCCTGAAAAAAATGTTGTAAGAAAAGCACACACCATAAAGAATGGCAATTGTATTTTTGAAGTGTTTAGAAGATAATCCTGAAAAAGAGTATCCTAACTAAAAAAAATGACAACAAACATGTAATAATTAGTGTCTTTATTGATGAAAAAAAGGCTCAGAACCTAACGGGGCGGTCGTGGAAAAACCACAGAAAATATTTTGAACAGAACTTGAAAGAAAAAAGTGTCACCTTTTAAGACTTGAGAACATGAGTAGACTCTGAAATGGTTCTTCCTTTAAGAAAGATAAAATACCGCTAGTTTATGCTTGGAAACCGAAGAGTATCCCCCTTCAAAATATAAAGGGGTACAAAAGAATATTGTTTTTTGTTTTCTAATGAGTTTGACACAGATGTGTCCTGAAGATCAGTTGGAGAAGTTGCCAGTCACTCATTTCCTTAAATATATATTTTTTTACTTTACCCGTCATTCATTTCCTGTTCATTTTCTCACCTCATTATTTTGTTATGTCTGTAAACAGGATTTTGTTGTTGTTGGTGGTGGGGTGAAGATCTTTTTGTTGACGTGGTTTTTGACATCTAAAAAGAATATGTAAAGATGGACAGAAAGAGGAGGGGGGAAATAAATGAGGGTTAATGTCCAGGAAGGAAGTAAAAGAAACATTGATTTAAATCTGTATATATATAAAAAGATTTATCAATTTTATTTTATTATAATAAGTATCAATATTAGAAAAAAAAATCATTCAATTATGACTGATATTAGAGTTTTAAGATCACAATAATGAGAAGTTAAAATACTTTTTTTTTACCAAAATTTAACACGTCCCAAATATTATTATGTTTTTTTAAAATATTTAGCACAGCGTCTTACTACCCATTCGGGTTATACGCTTTAAGTACTAATTACTCTAATGGATTAGGAATTGGGAAGGTCGAATTAGAGGAAGTGAACCCGCATTTGCGTGGAGGAAGAGTGGAAAACCCTTTAGGAAAAACCGCCCCCAGTTCACCCGACCGAGATTCGCACCTCGATCTCCCCGTCCTCAGCAGTCGAGCTCAACACAAGCGCGTTAGCCAACTACGTCACCGAGGCGGGCAAATATTATTATGAATGTTACAAAATGTTTAGTCTACTATTAAGAGTAAATAATATACATTAAACAGACACAAAGAGACCTCAGCTAACTAATATTTCAAATCTCGAAAAGCTTATAGCTTAAATAACAAACTACAAAGAAGGTATACAAAATTTACCAAAATTAGCTTTACTAGTGGCGTGTCCATAAAGAAGGGGAAGGGGGGAGGGAGGGGCGAAGCAAGGAAGTCAATTCCCTTCCCTCTGCAATATAACACATGATTTTAATAAAAAGCTAAGAACATGTTAAGAACAACTGTAGTAATACAGAACATTTAAGATATCTCCAATGAATTGGCTAGATTTTAAGGAGCCCATTTCACGACCAATTAACCAGCAAATTAGATATAAGAGTTTGATAAAACCAAACCCAAAAAACTGGTCAAAGTGCAGTTTTCCGAGTTATTAATTTGATAACCATGTAAAGTTTTTTTAAAATAAAAATTAAAATGGTTTCACTGGTCTAAATTACAGTTTTAAAAGTACAATACTAAAAACTTTAGTTACTATTGTTGTATTATGCTTGTTTAGCTTATGTTTTGTTTAAGTGTAAGAGAAGGCCAACTATCCTTAACTTCACCCAAGATTAATGAAACAAAGAAAATAAATAAATAAAATAGAAGACCAGGCTTGTGAAACTATATTAAAAAACTGCAGTCATAGACATTTAAAGTTGGGGTGTAAGGGGATACGAGAAAAGGTAGGTGTTTTTGTAATTTTTATAGCAAGATAAATAAAAAATTTCCCCATTAGAAACATAAAGAGTTTAATTTTATTCACATGGTAACCTCAACAATTCAAGGGTGTCCTGTAATTTAATGACTTTTTTTTTTCTAAATTCAAAAAATTTGTCATCTAATGCTGCAATGCTCAACAACTTGATATCATCATGAGAGGAAAATTGAGCTCTCATGTTTCTACTGAAGCAATATTTTATTTTGACAAAAAAAAAGTTTTGCTTTAACGAATGCAAAAAAAACCACCCTTTCCTCACATAACCTTCCACCCAAACTTAAATTGTCAATATAGAGATGTGTCGTTCGCGAACAAAAGGTTTAAGTTGAGCGGCTCCTCAAGATGAACGAGTCGAACTAGTTCAAATTGAACGAGAACACCTTATTGACGTGAACTAGTTCAAATTGAACGACACAAGACAATCGGGAGACTCTTCGGCCGACCTAGGTCGCAAAAATAGTGGAACAAGAAGGTTTTTTCCCTCCTTGTTCAGCAAATCTACCTCCCCGAGTCCCCCCTTGCATCAATAAAGCCAAACAATAAGCAATATTATCCTCAAAGGTAGGGGTAGTCTTTAGAGTTTAGGGTAAAGGCTAGAGGAGGCAAATTTAAATGCATCCTTACCCGCGTGCTCTAAGGCAGCGCACCGCAACCTACGGCCCGCGGACTAAATCCGGGGCGCTGACCGAGAGGCCTGGTTTGTCGAAGACGGTTGATTGTCTGAATTAATTTCTATATATATATAATACCTACATCATCGACAGTTTGATATCTAAATTTAATGTGGATTGATCAACTCATTGTACTGACCTATGAGGAAACTTCTAAGAAAAGGGAGTTTTGTTTAAAGTTGTCTCATTAAGTTCCCGGTAGAACTACAAGCTAAAGCTGACCAAATGTGAACAATACCCACACTTTACTTTTCTGTCTTCAATTTCGGAAAAGTGATCGCAAAATTTTCTTTTTCTTAGTGGTATTTTATTTTTTAAAGCAAATAAATTTTCATTTAAATACAAGTATACTACTTAATAAACTAAGTAATTAATCGGAATAAATAAAGTGCTACTTTTAATAAGTTTTAGATTTGATTCACGAGCATAAATAGTGCAATAATTAATTTAAAAGACTTTAAAAACTTCTCCCTGAAACCAAACCTTTGACGCGAAGGGAATAGCTCATTTAAAGGGTGTGTTTCTTCAATTGGTACCGGTAACCGACTAATTTAAAGCCGTAGGTCGGTCGCGAACGAAGATCCACTAGCTGAGGTTCGGTCAGTCGCGAACGATGAGCAGTAAAACAAGTATTCGTTCGCGAACGACTGAACGATAAAAATGAACGGCTCATTTCACTGAACTGAATTACCTTGAGCCGTTCTTCCCATCTCTATGTCAATTGGAACAAGGTTGGGGAAAGTTGGGTAAAACCGGGTACCCGCGTTTCTTCCCAGCTGGTGCTGCGATCTCGTGCCTGTGGCATGAAATCGCATCTGAAGCATATGTAAACAGTTTGTCTTGAGAAACGGAAGGGTGAGGTTGCCTGTCTTCACTATGCGAAAACTTTTAGAAATTGTGAAAAGTTTTTTTCATTATTTTCATGTATTTGTGACTTCATACAAAATTCCTGCAACAGTTCTTTGTTGTGGTAAATAGAACAGTGTTTTCTGTAGATTTTGCACGTTATTTTCCCGCCTTGTCCAAGTCTCTATCTTGTATTGTATGGAAGGGACGCCATATTTATTTTTAGTAGTCGTACGGGCTAAAACCGGGTAGTTAGGGGTGGGGCAAAGCCGGGTAGTTAGGGGTGGGGCAAAGCCGGGTAGTACCCTATTTTACCCTACGCACAGTATTATCATTTGCTATCATTCATGGTAACTATCAACATCTAAAATTGACAGTGTCAAACCATCAACATCTAAAATTGACACAGCCCAGACATCAACATCCGAGGCTGATGGATCTGTGGTCAAAGTTTCCTCATTATTGCTCATGCCGGTTCCAAAATAAAACAAAAGGCCAAAAACGAGGATAAACATAAATTTTGACTTCCAACATCTTATAAAAAAATAACTTGAAGAATAATCGGCCAAGACTATGAAACAAGTTAAAAAGCAAACACTTTTTGAAGATTAGCATAAAGAACCGAAAGAAGAGGAGCAAACTACAGGTAAACCAAAGCGGAGAGCAACATGAAAATAAACAGCAAACAAAAAAGAAGTGTCAAGAAAAGTGGTAATCCTCTAAAGGTAAAGAGTGGTCACCCTCCGAGGATGAGGACAATATGCAAGTTTTGCAACCAACTGTTTACGCACTCAAGATCAGGAGAAGGCTGGACACAGTGCTTGGTGTAGAGAGAATGGGCACATGAAGCCTACAGTGAGCAAGACCTATAAGAAGATTATGTTTGTGATTTTTGCACTGAAGTTTGCAAACAAATTAATCTAAAATAGTTTTTTGTATTGTTTAATTATTGAAGGATTTACTGAAACATATTATTGAATTAAATATATGTAGTCCCTGAAGTGTCCAATTTGAAATAAATTGAACAATTTTGTTACTGGGAGATGTGTGCATGGTTTTTTTTATGAACATCCGGTTTTACCCAACCTGTGTAATAGTAACAAATTTTAGAGCCCTCAGAAAATTTAAATTTGTGTCCAAGATAGCATAATTTTCCCTCAACATGTGTCATTTTTCAATAATCTTGACCCATAAAGAAGATACTGTTGCTTTGTTTGATTCCTTTTGCAGTTTAGAGTGGTTTTATAGACCTAAGACCCTTAAATACCCGGTTTTTCCCTACTTTCCCCTACAGCTTTAATACATAATTTACTCCTCTTCTTCAAAGTTAATTTCTGGTTGTGTCCTAACAAATCATACACCAATATAACACAGAACAACTTTTATAGAAAAAAAAAACCCTCCAATATATTGGTAACAATAAATGCACTCTTATAAACTTTAATCACAATCACCCTACCATTACACATTAGCATAAGTGCGTATAATCCGAACGGGTAGTAAGACGCGGTGCTAATAATAATAATACTTTATAATTTGTGTTCATTTAAAAGTATTGGCGATACATATTAAATGTGATAGCACAAATTGAAGTGTAAAAACAAGAACATATATAAATTGTATTTTTTAGCCACCAGATAAGCCTTTTTATTACAAAAATTGGACTGTACATTACAGAAATGTGAAAGAATTAACATTTAAAATAAGCGAAGAACATAAATTTTTTTAAATTCACATTTTCTCCAAACTGTAGTTTGCTACTTTCTCCCCTCATTAGTATATTCTCAGTCCCCAAACAACAATACTTTTCAAACCTGAGACACAACAACCATTATAAATGCAAGATCACCTGATATAAACAATTCAATTATGTATACAGAGTATCAAACATACAGTAAAAAAGTAAATCTTTATCATAAGTGGAAGAAGATATTGGGCTGCTAATATTGTAACTTTATTTTGTTAAGTATGAAATTCTGTGGTCGAGTGATTAGGGAGGCTGACTACAAATCAAGAAGAGCTTGATTCAACCTTTCCTGTCCTCATGGTCAGAGAGGATGACTAAAGATCAAGAGGACCCTGGTTCAACCTTTCCTGTCCTCATGGTCAAGGACGATGATTACAGATCAAGAAGACAAAGCTTCATTGATTGCATAAAATATCAGTCTCTTTGGTTTAATTTTCTTATGAATAAAATGTTAAATGAAACTCCACCTTAAGGAAAAAACACACACAAACATACAGATTTTTAAAGCCAAAATATGTGATTGATTATCAATTTTGGGCTTTCAATTACAGACATATTTTTATCACTAAAAACAAAAATGATAAAAGTAAATTCTTGTACACATAACAAAGAAGTATTATATAAACAGAATTACTAGTTGAACCAAATAATTAATTCAGTTATTAAATATAATTAAAGAATTGACATTCACTGTGGTAGGCTATTGTCAATAATTCATATTTGATTTATACAGTAGTGTGTCAATAATTCAGACTAATTGGGGATTGATACAGTCCAGATAATTGATCTGCCAAATATTTTAAAATGTAGTAAGTCACAAGTACTAATAATGTATCATAGAGTATGACCAATCAAGACCTACAATTCTGACCACACAAACTAAATGAATAGGAAGTGACTGACTGCTAAGCATAGTGTGTGTGTTTTGATGACTGATACGACTCCCCACTCCTTCCGCATTCCGTCCGGGGTTGATACAAGAGATGCTAGGCTTTGTTTCACGCTCTATTGGAATCTCAAATATTGATATCACTGTGGTTATTTTTATAAATAATATTTTTCTTGGGAATCTGGATTATTAACGATCCGGAGCCTTGAGATACGAATTATTGACACTCTTCTATAGACGAATTTGGTAATTTTGTACATGAAAGCAAAATAGTGAACTAGTGAACATTACCAACAAAACATACATTAAAGCAATAATATTGAATTTTAAACTACATTTTAGTAGTATTAATATTATATACCTCCTAAAGTAAAAAACAAATACTTTAAATATATATTAAGAATGTAGTAAGACAGTTTATAAATATTATTTTTTTGCGGTCAGCATTTATAGCATTTTATAAAATCATTATTATTCTTTATTCATTATAGATAATATCTTTCAAAAGTGACACCTGAAGATCACATGACTTAACATATGAATATATAAAAATAGTTTGAGAAACTTTTGAAACTATTAAATAAAGTTTTTCCTCTTATATTCCTATTTTATACATTACCAATTATTTTTACATCTGCCCTAAGTATATAGTACATACACAATCTTTGGAACCACAATCTTAACATCAATTTGTACTTTGGTCTATTTGACTAATCAGGATTAAAAAAAATGCAGGATATTATTAAATTTTCACCCTTAAAAAATAGCTTACAGTTTATATTTTACCAATTAATTAGTAAAGAATCTCATGCCTTCCAGCATTTGTTCTGGTTTTCGAGATGACGATCTAAGCGATCGAGGTGGTCTTGAAATAATTTCGGGCAATGCTGGTTTAACTGGCTCTTCTACAGTAGCTTTCATCTTCATCTTCATCTTGATGGCATTACGAACTTTATCAAGTATGATACTTGCATTGCTCGGAGCCTGAGATGTAGAAGAGTTTTTATCAACTTGGGTAAAATTACTGTCAGAACGAGACGTTTGCTTTGGAAATGTACCATCATGAGCATCATCATTTTGAGTATAAAAAATGGCACCAGATCGATCTTTATTCGAAGAAACAGGAAGGAGAACATATTCACAGCGAGAAGGTATATCCTTTGCAATAATTTCCATTTGTCCTGAAGGAATAATCTCAGCTGATCTATCTGTCTTCTGTATCGATCTGGCCATGGTATTTATTAGTTGATTTCGAGCTGGGGATGATTTGGGATGGTATGTTTTAACTGGTGGGGATTTCAATTTGTGACAATTTATTAATCCTTTTCCCTTCCATCTATCAGAAGTCCCCACCATATGTTTTACTCTCTTAAAATTCAAATATGCTTTTGAACTTCTTGTGTGTGCCTGATTCAATGGAGGGGTTTTAGGTGGTAGACATGGTTCTGGTTGTTTCAGGACAGCTGATGAGAGTAAGCATTGTTCAACAATAGAACTTGCAGCCTTGTCAACTGTTAAAGGTAACATACTGTATCGTGTTGATCTGGTAATATCCAAAGATGATGTGCCTGCAGCTTTAATGGATGAAATAGGTGAAATATCGGTCAAATCTTTTTTCTTAGAGCCAGAAGATAATAAAGCCAGTGCTTTACTTTTCAACTGACCAGTTATAATAAGATCATCAGACATTTCTGCGCAATTTTCATCTATCCCACTAGGCTTATTTTTACTTTGATGAGGTTTGGCAATGTGATTTGTGGATGATGTATTCTTTATATTCACAGATGCTGAGGGATTTATTGGCGACCTAGGTGATATGGCTGTAGATGAAGGTTGTCCTTTGGTCTTTCCCTTTCGAAGATGCACAAGGTACTTGGGGTGATTAGTGGATGAGATTTCCTTTGCAAGTGCTGAGAATGATCTCATCTTGAATTCTAATTCTTCTGCTGACAGTGAATTTTGTGATGAATCCATTGGTTTTGAAATTACAGTACATCCATGCCTTAGTGAAGTATGTTGACCTCGTATGATGGGTGTTTTTTCACTCATCAAAACTGTTTTATTGTGAGAGACTTTTGGAGGTGTATTTTTCCCTGTACAACTGGATTTTAGCCTCTCTTTACTCTCAATTACTGCCATTTTAGCAACCTTTTCCATCAATAGTTTTTCTTTTTGTTCTGTAATCAAAGTATTTTTATTTAAAGGTTGTGCTTGTGTTGATTTTATAACTGAGTTTTGTCCAGAACTATTGGAATGTTGGCTTGCTGTATTTTCGTTAACTTTCATTGTGTTGATATTTCGAACCCATATTTTGGCCACTTGTTTGTTTATTAAAGTTTCTTCGCATGAAAGCTGATTTTGAGGTGAATGCGAGGAAGATTTTGGCAGTAAACATTGTTCTATACCATTATCTGGGGATAATTCTGAAGAAGAAGTGGGTGATTTAACACAAGTATTCTCTTCTAGTTTATTTTGTGTCACTTTAAGAATTGGAGTTGATGATTTTCTTATTACCTTGATGAAATTATTACTTATGGTATTATTCATAATGGCTGTGACATTTTCTGTCTGGGAGTTTGATGTTGACTCAAAGAGAGAATTTTGTTTATTGGTAATAGAAGACACTTTTCCAGGTATTGAGTTTGATTGCTCATTGTCAGGATTATCTAGTGCAACTGTTTTAACACTTTTAGATTGAGGCATTGCCTTTTCAGAGGAAATGTTTTCATTGATTAGCAACTTATTTGAAGAATTTCGGAATGTTATAACTGATTGTTGGTGGCTTTTCTGACTTTTTGCCAAAACAATGATATCAGATAACGATTCAGTGGCAACAGTGTTTTCATCACTAGTATGTTTGTAGAATGATTCATGTGAAGCCTCCTTAGAGCCTTTATTGCCAATGTTGTCTATTGTTATTGCACCTTTCTTTCGAGATTGTCCATCAGGATGTGGCTTCAAGGGCAAAATGCTTTCATAGACAATAGACAAAGCTTCGTCTGATGAAAATTCTGACATGCAATTTGATTGTTGGTTGTCATCAGCTGTAGTTTTTTTGTTATTGTGAGGTGAAATGGTAGTTTTAGGGTTTGTAAAAAACTCCCTGTTGATCACTTCGTCACAAGACTTTGGAGGTGATGAATTGTTTTGATTTTGTTTTTCAATACGTTCTTTTATTATGTTGGCATTTTTAAATCCAATGTTGGCTTTTAATATTGTTACTAAGCTGTTTGTGTTGGTAAGCGACTTCAGTTGTTTACTAAAAAGACCCGTGTTGGGGTCCAATGACAACTGTGAATTATCATGCGAATGTTCAGTATCACAGGTAGTGTTGTCAACATCAGTCTGTATTTTGTCATCTGACATTTTGAGGCAAACAATTTGATTTGTACCTTGAGCAGAACTTTGTTCTAGTACAGATGGCGTGGGAATGTTTTCAACAAATTTTGTTTGTTTTGTGACTTGTTTTCCGATTTTGGTAGCTTGAGTAATATTATTTAAAACTTTTAAATTAATTACTTGCTCAGGTTGAGTGTTTAAATTGGTTGGACTGTTTCTCATGCTACTATTTCTAACTTGTGTTTGCATTTGTTCATTTTGAGAAGAAATAGATGACTTAGAGTATAATTCAATTACAGGCTTATCTTTTATAACACCAACTTGCTCAGTTACAATATTATCTGCCTTGGTTGTAATATTATTACTGCCTCTATTTGTTTGCATTTGATCATCTAAAGAAGATGACCTAGAAATTAACTTTATTACTGGTAGAGCTTTCACAGTAGCCATTTGTTCAAATTCAGTAATGGTCCCTTTGATTGTATTATTATTGTCTGTGTGTATTTCTTCATTTTGAGTAGATGAAGTTGGTCCTTTGGTTGAAGATGCTATTTTCTCACTTGCATAGGAAATTAATGAATCACGGCTCAAATGATTGCCAGTCTTTTGCCTTTTACGTTTGGGCATGGTCTTTTTGAAGGTAACATCTTCAACACCACCTATGTTCAAAGATCGCTTAGATTTTAAAACAGCTTTTTCATATGTTACACTTATTTTAGGAACATTCTGATTCAAACGACCATTTTCTTCAATTACTTTTACTTGCGAGGCCTCACTGCATGTTTGGGTTCCAGAATTTCTTTTCACGAGCTTAACCCTTCGACATCTAGTAGTGATAAGTCTAGTTTTGTCTCGAATCCTCCAACCCCTTTGACTTTTTTTCAAAACATTTTGTCTGAAAACAAACAAAATGTAAAATATAATGTAGTTTCATAATTATTTTATCAAGAAAGAAAAATTAACAATGAAAGTAAGAAAAGGAAACAAAAAAGTATGTTTTAAAAATGATGCACAGTAAACACATTTGCACAATTAGTGGTAATGAAGGCTCAAGTAATATTAACTGCGTGAATTCCCAAAATTGCAACAGTTTTATCAGGGGGAAAATTTGATTTTCATGTTTGACTCTGAAACACAATGTTGGGGGTCGGAGTCTGTGTTGGATGACTTGGAATGGTTGCCTCTGGAAATTGATTCCTCTTAATCCAGGCAAATAAAAGTTCAATAAGAGGGAGATGAAGGAATATAGGAAGATGTATCTCCTTAAAACCCACATTAATTAGTGTATTTAATACATATTATGACCAGTTCTGGGGTCAGAGTTCCTGGCTACAGATCCAAAGGCAATCCCCAGTGCTTCTAGAATTTTTCTGTAAGGCAGTGGGTCTGGAATGGGCTCAAGCTCAGCCTCGTGATGACAAATGAGGGGCTACTTGGTTAAATAGGTAGCAGCGTCTTTCTATAAAAATGAGATCAACAGTTGGAGGGTTCGTTGTGCTGATTATATGACACCCTATTTCCAGAAATATTGGCACTATCATCACTAACAGGTTAACAGCAAATAATCATGGCTTAAATGAGTTTGTGTTTATTTTACCTGAGTAAGGTTAGCATACACACTAATAATAATAATAATAATAATGTAATAATGATGATAATAATAATAATCTTTGTGTGTTTGGATTTAGCATCAAACTCATATAGTTTAGTTTGTTAATGCAGGGTGTCTACTGGATCACCAAAGTCATGAAAGTTGCGAAAAAGTTACTATTTACAAAAGAGGTACTGAGAATCCCTGAAAAAACACACACACACGCACGCACGCACACGCACACACACACACACACACACATATATATATATATGCATTATATAATGTTTAACCATTTACCAAAAGAATTTTGACCATAAAAGGTTACCAAAAAATAACTAATTTTTGTTTCTCTAACTCAGTAGACACCCTGTAATGAAAAGAACAGGGTTCAAATCCTGGTTTTTTCAATCCTTTTCCACTCCCTGTCCAAGCAAATGCAAATACATTTTCTATTAATTTAATTTTATTGATTTTACTAGTGAGAATTTTTTATTAAAAAATAAATATTTTAAGTTTTTGTTCTATATTATGAACAGCTCTTTTATGTTTAGATATGATCACTGTGAGTAGGAAAATCTTTAAAATGATTAAATTTAGTGTTTACTTGTTACAAGATTTGAAAACACAAATTGACAACACACATGCAATGTGCCCCTCTACTCGGTCTCAAAAGTAAATACTGGCTAAATGTGCTCAAATAATGATGAGTCACTATGTTCGCCCCTTCTGTTCAATTACATTTTTGCTGCTTGTAATGTACAGTCGCCAGAAAGTTATATTGTAAAGTTGAGATATTAATAAGCAATATTTTGAGATATTATTAAAAAATTACATAATTGTTTACCACACCGGTTAATTCGCAGTCAGGTTAATGCGACGCCGGATAATCAAGGGTATATTGTATGTCTAATTTAACATTTCAAGAATTTATTTTCTCCAATGATTAAACATATTATTAGGTGACCCGGCAGTCTAGGGGTAAGGTGTCAGATTTCTGTGCTGGCGGCCGGGGTTCAAGCCTCGGTCCCACCACAGATTTATCTGATTACCAAACCCTTCCTTCACCTCTGACAAGACATCTTGTGACTGTGGGGAATGCCAGGCCTCCACCGTGGTTCGGATTCCACGTTAAACTGTAGGTCCTCCATTTCATCTCACAATCACCCTACCATTACACATTAGCGTAAGTGTGTATAACCCGAACGCGTAGTAAGATGCGGTGCTAATAATAATAATAATAATAAACATATTATTATGAATTTGATATCACACACACCAAACTCTCTAAAAAGCTTGATAATATGGACAGAGACCAATCAATGTTAAGATATGTGTATATTGAGCCATCTCTACAGTATTATCTGCACAGTTGCAATAATGCCTTGAGTTTGTTTGAAATAAATGTGTGACTACTTTCAAAATACCGATACTGTCAATTACTTGCATCGTCTGTTGCTCAAATAAATTTGATACAGGTTGCTCATTAGATTTTACTAAGTGTTTGGACTTATTTCACAATAATTATTGGAAAAAGGAGATGGATTTTTAGTTTAACAGGCTTTCCCAAATAAGTAAATATTGATTACATTTATTTATAAACATTTTACTTACTACCATTATTTATTCATATGATATCACAAACTGATATGTGGTGGTTTTCCATACTATAAGTGCTGATAGCTGAATCAAATTCAATCAAGTGAAAATTGACAATTTGGACATGAGAAATGAACGCAGAACCTTTGTTTTTGCAAGCCAATGCACCACTGAGCCATCTTGATTTGTTTCGTTTTCACTTATTTTGATTTTTTTCTTAAGCACTGTGTTTTACTACCCGTTTGGGTTATACGCCTATTTGAATTTGATTCAGCTATCAAGATTGAGCTTTTAAATAACCATCACTATCAGTTTATGAAAAAATTAAGTAATATGTTCATGGCTACATATTGTCAGTTACAATTTACAAGTCACCGTTGACCCTGACTGTAGATAGCTGTGAGTTACCACACTTAGATTCAATTCACTGCCAAATGGCAACTAGAGAAAGATGGCCCTGGATTTAAAAAACCCAGGATAGCTCAGTGCAAGAGCATTGCCATGTAAAGCTAAAAGTCCCGGGTTCGATTTCTGTGTCCAGGTGGTCATTTTTCACTTAATTGAATTAAATTTTATATACCCATCGAATATGATTAATGATGAAAATATAGGAATTCAAATGGGTCAAATTCATTACTTTACAAATCCTAATCTCAAGAAAAAGTGACTTACATGATAGGAAATATAAAATAGAAATATATATTTTCAACTCCGACTCCTTCGTAAACAACAATAAACAACTCCTTCATAACAACAAATTTACTGCAGTAAAATTCTCCATTCTTTGGCATTGTGAATTTATATATGAATACATTTGCCAAACCAAATTACAAATATTGACCCTAAGGTATAAAAAAAGGTATAAAATTAAAATGATATATTTACCAAATATTATAAGTTTTTATTTTGAAGCCAGAGTTGGTACATTTTTACCGGCCCCAGTTGTAGTGAGAGCATCATACAATCAATTGTGTTAAATTAAAGGTCTGGTTGTTAGGCCTATCAAATAATTATGTTGGGGATGAACCATCAATAAGCAGTATTAAATCTCCTGGTGTTGACTTACAGCAAAACTTTTATTATCTAATTACTAAGCCTATGAATCAAAACCAAAATAAAGTTTGTTCATATATCTTTATTTACAGATATTTTATTTTTATACACACACAAGCTTCAGATATGAATAAAGTGTACAAAAACACTCAAGTTTCCCAATCACAAGAAATAATAATTTTTTCAACTTCTTTAGCCATGAAAATGAAATTATTAAAAAATAAACGTGACCAAATTTACCACTTGCGGTTAAATTCTGTTAATATGAGTTGATCTCATTTGAATACATCCACACACTTTGGAAAAAAAAAAACGAGTTTTCAAAGTGTGTTATAATGAACTGTTCCATCTTTAAAGTCCAAGTCAGTCGTTCATATAATTTATGCAACTTATTTGGACTGAACAAACGTTCAGTCTTAGACGAATAAATATATAATTTAACCATACAATGAATAAAAAATACTTGACTAGCCTACATTCCATTATAAAATAGTAATTTAATGACTACTTATAGGAAAATGATAATACTTAATAATATATAACAGTTTACCGTTTGGTATGTAATATGTAATCCCAAGCCTCACAGATCAATGTGGAAAGGAGAAAGATCAATTATTATTATTTTTATGATTTATTAATTTAAAATTTCCACATCCTTTTAGCCATCTAGTCTTGTCCCTAGAATGATGATAGAATAGTCTCCAGGCCAAGACCCTAGGTTCAATCTTAATGTTCCGGAGTCATTTTTTCAACTAATTTAATGTCGAAGGTTTAGTTTTTCGAGCATAAGAATGGAAGAAATTAAAGAAGAAAGAGTGGTGGAAGAATAGAGGAAGATGGAGGCATTTTACAAAACTGACCCAGCCACAGGCTGAAAACAGTGGGCATATAGAATAGTGTGAAAGTAAATTTAATTTGGTTTATTTATTAATGAAGAGGAGGTCCAGGTTTGAATACCGGCTGGGTGTATTGAGAGTGTTTCATCTTAAATGTTTCCTTTTTTTTGTGGCATGTCTTACTAGCCACTCCGGTTGTAAGCATATGAAAATGTGTTTAGGGATAAAGAAGGTTGAATTAAGAGGTGGTATACCTGCATTTGCGTGAGGGGTGAAGGGTGGAAAACTATTTTTGGAAAAACCATCCTCAGTACACCCGACTGGGATTCGAATCTTGATCTTCCCGTCATCCGCAGTCTTGTACTATTGAGAGAATGTTGTCTTAAAACGTGCAGCCATCGAAGAGGGTATTAATTACATTCATTATTATAGAAGCAACCGCCTCTGTGGTCTAGTAGTCAGAGTTTCTGGCTACAGATTTAAAGGTCCTGGGTTCGATCCTTGGTGCTTTTAGAGTTTTTCTGTGAAGCAGTAGGTCTGAAACAGAGTCAAACTCAGCCTTGATAGGAGAAATGAGGAGCTACTTGAATAAAGAAAGAGAAGCTCTAGTTTAGAAAATCGAGATTAATGGCTGATGAGTTTGTTGTTCTGAACACATGACACCTCCTTATCTGCAAATGTTGGCACTACCATCCTTAACGGTGGCGGCTGTCAGCCGGTATAGCTCGCTCGCAGGCTCACAACATGGAGTCCATACAAACCTCACTCGTATAGAATAACATACTTTTTTTAATCCATTATATTAATTTTATTAACTGCTATATTTATTTTGTAAAATCCTTTCATTTAAACCACTGCTCAATTCGGGTGGGCACCATTACATCGCATGTCCATTACATCGCGTTTTGGGAACAAATACATTGCAGGTCCATCACGTCGCATTTCCCCCACCTCTCTACACACAGCTAACCCTACTCTGACGTAGAACCAATAGGATTGAAGGGGCGTATATATACAATTACATCGCAAGTCCATTACATCGCGTATATTTTTAATTTGAAGATTATATTTTTAGTTTATTATTTCATCTTTGATTTTCGTTGCACCATAACAATTGGAATTTACAAATTCCAGTCTCCAAGTTTGTTTAAGGACATTGGATTTCTGGCAAGTTAGAAACTCTCCCTCTTCCAAACGGAAAATTTAAGGTGGGTGAAATACATGAGAGTGAATATGCTAACTTTTGCCTTGTCTGAAACAGATGAATACTTTTTAAATCTAGATAACTATATAACTTCAAGATGATAGTCGGGTACACTATCCTTGTAATCAACTTTGCCAACAAGGGGAGTCAGGCACATCATCCTTTCGACCAAACCTACCTTCATAGTGAGAGTGAAGCCTCGTTTATTATGTAACAAGTTGGATCCAACATGTTGGAAGACAAGACATGTGGAAAAGTAAGCTGTGTTTATCCTAGCCAACTTGTTGGACCAACATCCTGGTTCCTCCACCTTTTTTAAAATCAATCTACACATTTCTAGCCATGGATAACGGCGTATTACTTGCCGTTTCTTCATTTACTGTGTTGACAGGAAGTGTATTCTTGCAGAAGAACCAAAACTTAAGAAACGGTAGGGCATTCGAAGTGTTTTTTTTTTTGCTAAACGTCGAATTGAAGGTGTGTAAATGGTAATAATAAGTTACCTACATTTGTTAAGTGGTGATGATAGCTTTGTACACATGTAACATCACACAGAACAGAATACTTTTGATATAACTCAATTAAGAATCTAGTAGCCGAAGCTATTATTATTTATTCTTTTTAGTGAGGAATTATCCATCTAGATATTATACTCTGAAAATTGAAAAAGGACACCTGGACAAGGGTCCCGGGTTCAATTCTCGTGTCCAGCTGTAATTTTTCCATTTTCAGAATTTAAATTAATTAGTTTAACTGTATTAGCCTTGTTTCATTACATGATCACAAAATTATGCAAGCCTCGATTTTAAAAGATAAACTAATCTAAAAATAAAACACATGCTTCACCAAGGTTAGACATTCATTTGGCTTGATAGCGCATGCGCAGAGCCTCCCAACTCGGCCAACATGTTGGGTTGGTCGTTTATTGTCTCTAACAAATGATCCAACACAACCAAACACGACTTGTTGGCTCTGACTGGCTCGCCCAACATAAACATGTTGGCCAACATCCCCAACAAGTTGGGAGTGCGTTTATATTGTAACACAACTTGTTGGAATCGTGTTGGTCAATATGGTTAGCTGTGTGTAGAGGGGTGTAGAAATACGACGTGTTGGACCTGCAATGTATTTGTTCAAAAACGCGATGTAATGGACATGCGATGTATTTGTATATATACGCCCCTTCAATCCTATTGGTTGTACGTCAGAGTAGGGTTGGCTGGTTATAGAGAGGTGGGGGAAATGCGATGTGATGGACCTGCAATGTATTTGTTCCTAAAACGCGATGTAATGGACATGCGATGTAATGGTATACACCCGCTCAATTCAGACAGGCATGTTAAAGTTTAAATTTGGGAGCCAAAAAGTTTTATAAAACCCACTTTTATGGCCGCATGGTCTACCATACTACTCGTATAAGAGACTAAATTTCCAATGACAGGGAGCTCAGGGCTCAATCCCAGTAAGGTGTACTGAGGGTGGTTTTTACTAAATGGTTTTCCACTCTCTTTTCCCACACAAATGTGGGAACGCTTACTATAATTGAACTTTAAGGAGCATATGTTGAAAATTGAAACCCTGACCTTTTGGTTCAGAGGATTGATGTTTTTTTTTACTTTATCTTACTAGTTATTTATGTTTTTTTTAATCGATGTATGTGACTGCTGAATGATTAGGGTACAATTTAAAGTTCAATACTGTCGATCATTTTGAGATCCCTACCTTCTATAAAACAACAGATTTCATAAATTAATTAGACACTAATTTAATGAGGGTTTTGAGTTCAAACAGAGTTTTAATAGTTGTTCAAACGTGACTAAAAAAATTTCTCCAAAACCCAAAAAAATCCAAGAGCTCGGAACTTTCTATTTATATCAATGATTTTGAATTTAAATTTATTTGATTCGATTTTAGAATTATTTGATAGTGATCAAAGTTTCTCCACATTTTAATGGTGTCTGATTAAAATAAATAGTGCTTATACCATTAAAAGTAAGAAATGATGTTACACGAAAATAGACTAAAATGAAAGAACCCTTAAGTGAAAAAATCACCACATCAAGGATGAAATTATTCGGGCATGTGAATAGGATGCAGATTGGAAGAGTGGTGAGGATGGAGATTGGAAGAGTGGCGAGGAAGTGATTGGAGGAGGTAGTCGGGAGAAGATGAGAAGAAGATGGATGAATGCTGTAAAGGAAGAAATCTAGAAGAAGGGTGATTAGATGGCCATAAATGCAGAAGAAATATATCTAGATAGAAAGAAATGGAAAAGACTCGCAAATTGTACCCAGTTTGCTGGAACAATAAACTGATTATGATGATAGCAAAATATTTGATTTAATTAAAAATTCAAATTTTTGTTATCAAACATTTTCTTAAATAAAGAAAGAAAACAATTCTTAAACTGTTATATTTGTGTTAATGGTTTAGTGTTGGATCTATTACAAAAATTCAACTTGTACTATTTGTAGTTAGAATATTGCTCATATTACATTAAAAAAAATTGGATGTTTTCATTCAGACTAAAATTTCGTTGTTTTTTTGTAACAATCTCTGATATACATGATTGGTTTTGCATCTTTCGTGCAAAGGGTCCAACAGGATGAAATTAAGAAATGAAAATAAGAGCGTTTTATACTTTTAGATTAATGGTATTTTTTTCCAAGCAAATTCAAACTATCCAACTTAAAAAACACAAAAAACATTCAAATAGAAAATACCATGTTGTTAATTAAGTTGTCTGAATGGAGTATGTTTCCATAATTTAAGTGTAACTCTTGATATCTCATATGATCAATAAAACTTGGGTGTCATATAAATATGAAAATAGTCAAAGAGAGTGGTTATGCTTTTTCAGTGATTAGCCTTAATCAATATCATTACTACAATAATTACAACAAAGAGCTTGCCAGTGGGAATTTACTACAATATGACATCTCCTCTTAAATTATTTTTACAGCCTTAAGTTGTATTAAACATAACATTACTTACTAACTTAATAATTTGATAGTTTATAAATTGTAATGTTGTAGTAAAAAAAAAGTCATTTTAGGAGGTGAAACTATATTACAGTGACTTATCAACAAAATTGTATGCATTTTAACTGGCTTTAAAAACAATTAGGACTATTATTGATAACCAGGACTTACTGATAGAATAAATCACTTAACCAATTTGTATAAATGGAAGGAGATTTATGATATGACTTATTAATTTGAGATAACAAGTCTATGAGCTTTATTGAATATGGGTTTTAAAAATTTGCAATTCCATACTAACCAATAACGAATGTAAGTTAATTGAATTGATTATGTTGGAACTATCTAATTCAAATATAATTCAATGTACTGTGGGTCCACGACATTAAATTTATTTGTGTTTAATACCGTAGAAATGATGTGGTCACGGCTAAAATAAATTTATTTGCACAGTAGCATCACCCTAGGGGAAAAGAAGAAGAATTTACTCAATCTCACTTTAAGAAGAGAACTTACAAAGGCTGATCGCAGGACCTTTGATAAATGTAAAAGTTGATCAGGGTCCGAAAAGATTGCCAACCCCTGCTCTAATCTCTCGGATATAAACCAGGATTAAGTCAGGTTGTCTCATGAAAACAATTCACACCCAAGCAGCCGATGTCCCTATGCTAGCGGTCTTGCTTCGAAACTTGACCAACAAGATCATGTGGGCGTGTGGTACACAATGTTTTATTTATTTGTGCCAAAAGATTTTTTAGTTATAAAAACTGCAAAAATATAGACTTAGTTTTGCTTTCTATTAGCCACCATCTTATAAACAGTAGTAGATAAATGTTTTTGCATTAAAACATAATAAAAATACCTTTCTTTAATGCAGACTCTTAGTTTGTAGATTTAATGTATGATGTTAATTAAAAAAGTGAGGTTGAATCAATAGACACTAAATATATATGTGCTGAGTTTTACTAAAGATTTCTTGCCAGTTTGTGTGGATTATTAAAAAACAAAACAAAAAAGACACAAGAATTTCTGAGTTAATTATAATATCGATAAGTCCCACGACACAAATAATAACCAACTAGTGTTTATGTATGGAATTATTAATACAATCTTAACATCTACATCCTTTTCTTAAAGCTATAGGATATGATTTTGTGATGTTAAAAGGTGTTGTATATTCATAAAAACTAAAAAGTTATTATTTACAGTTTATAGTCTAAACCAGTGCTACGTGCGGGCTGTAAACTATTATTTTTGTCCCGCTAAAATTAAATAATTTTTTTAATAAATATCCCTTCATAAATAGCTGATGTATATTAATTATCGATAGCAAATTTACTGCAGTAAAATGCTTCAGTACAGGTTACTTCATGGGAAGCTTCTTTGACATTGAGTATTTATATGTGAATAAATTTGTCAAACAAAATTAAACACAATGATCTTAGAAAAAATAAAAAAAAGTGTAAAGTTAGAATGATATATTTATCATTATTATTGTGAAGCTGGATTTTGTACATATTTACCGACTCCAAAATTTCCTTTCAATAAAAATTGGACTGTATGTGACATTTAGGTAAGCTTCCTTGGAATACTTTAAATTTTACATGTGTATATATTATATATGCTTTTTTTTAAAAAAACATTTCTGTTTGATTAGATGATGAGAAATTTGGAATGATTTTTACTTATTGGTTATTGTTGATGAGCTTTACTTAGAAACTGGATGTTTTATTCGTCCAACACACTGTCTGGTATGACTGTTTCTACTAATATAACATGTTCTATAGTACCTATTGAGATAGAATCCTCAATTTCCTCGCTATAGAGCTCCACATCCTCCATTGTGTTCATTGTAATGGTATTATTGACTGTTCTCTCATAGTTATGCAGATCCTCCAAATTGTCCATCGCCACTGTTTCTTCGACTGTGGCTTCATAAATACCCAAATGCTCCGTATTTCCAGATATTATAGTCTCATCGATTGTCTGACCATTCAATTCTGACTCCGCCTCCAGCAATTTTCTCTTGTATATGTCTTGTCTTCGTCTCAGCTCACTTTCTTTATTTATTGGATCTTGCATTAGCTGAGAAAAACTCTCTGCATTAGTGTTCCTCACTTCAATTAACATCTCATCAATAAACATCCTTTGTGCCTTTTTTCTCAAATATTGATTGGCTTTCTGTGTCCTCCACTGATTTCGTCGTTCTTCCTTCTCGTCTGCGGTCATTTGAGCGATTCTTTTCACTTTCCCCGCCATCAATTTTTTCTTGTATCTTTCGCGCCGTACTTGTCTAATCCTCTCCCTTTTCTGTGCATCTTGCATCTGTTGGGCATACTTTTTTCTATCTTTCTCTCGTCTTCTTTCTAACATCTTTTCTTTTTCTTCCGGTGTTCTGATCCGATATGCCTTTAGTGCTTTTTGAATTCTCCAATGTTCCTGATACACTTGTTGCTCTTCTGGAATCAACTGCTCAATTAACTTCGCTTTAGCTTCCACCAGTCGCTTCTCATATGCTTCTTGATTTTGTTGTCTTATTAACCTTTCCCTGGACAAAGGATCTCGAATCGTTTCAGCATATCTTTTAGTATTAATGGCTGTTCTCTGCTCAACCTCACTATCTTCCACAACTTTATCTTCATAACTGTCATTCCTGATATTGGCTATTAATTTTATAGGGTCCAAATTTTTATCTTCTACACCCATTTTATTCCAATATTCCTCAAATTGTTTAGTAGTATTTTGATTCTCTTCAGTGGTTTTTTGGATTTGTTGACTTTGCTGTAGAGTTTTATTCATATTAGTTTTTCCCAGAAGTATCTCTTGTTCTTCTAGTGTCAGTTGATCAAATATTTGTATCTTTCCTTCCCTCAATAATTTTTTGTATGTCTCTTGTTTTATTAATTTTTCTCTGTCTTTAATCAAGGAATCAACCTGTGATTGAACTTTTGATGTAATTTGTGATTTACATCCATACTGTCTAATTATTTCCATTCTCCAATGTTCTCGTTGTTCAGGTGTCAAATTATGGATAAACGTTACTTTACCTTCTTTCACTCTTTTCCTATATGCCTTTTGCCTCAGTATTCTCTCTTTCAAAGGATCAACCAACATCTTTCCTTCAGATGTTAATCGGTACCTACGATTTCGTTGTCGCATTTTTTCCACTCTCCAATGTTCTCGTTGCGCCTGTTGTTCTTCAGGTGACAATTGATTGATAAACTTCACTTTGCCTTCACTCACTCTTTTTCTATAAGCTTTTTGCTTTCGTATTCTTTCCCTTTCTTTGATCAAAGGATCAACCAATTTCTTTCCTGAAGGTGTCATTTGAAATTTACAAGTTTGTTGGCGCATTTTTACCATCCTACCATCTTCTCGGGGTGCCTGTTGTTCTTCCGGCACCAGAAGATTGATTTGCTTTACTTTTACTTTGTTCACTCTTCCCCAATCAGCCTTTTGTATTTGTATCCTCCCCTTTTCTTTTGCCAGGGGATCTTCTTTTGAATGAGATCGATTTTGGTCATCATGTTCCCATTTTGTTTTTGGATCTTTGGTGACATACCCCTTTATTGTTGAACTCTTTTGTCTGAAAGATATATAGAGATACAAAATTAGGGTTTCATAGCAAGTGACATTGTTTGAGGAAGTTGGTGGGCAGGTGTATTATAATCAAAGGAGATGTTTTAACTGGAAATATAAAGAGCAATTAGTGATGTAACTATGTAATTTTGTTTTTAGTTTATTTTATCGAGTACTTTGGTTTGTCAAAGGATGCCAAAGAAAATTATGGAAATAAAGTATGTAGAAGAAAAACCACAAGGAGGGCCAATAAAGAGATTGCAGGAATAGCTAACAGAAAGTGTGCAAGTGAGAGGGGAAGAATGGTGGAAGGGTAGAGAAAGATGGAGCCATTTTACTAAACAGACCCCGCCATAGGTTGGAACTATAAGATGATGATGATGATGATAATTCAATGTCAAATAAATTGATATATTTGATAATCCAGAATTTATCTTGTTAAAAGCTCACTCCAATCATTCTTTACAAATTTTTATTTTCTCCCTTTTGTGTTTTATTTTGGTTTCCTCTTTTAGGAAATTGCGTTGCGCGTTTCACACTCCTCCCTGATGAGTTCTGATCGAATGAAACCTGGGTCGAGGGATTAGGAGGTGACAATCGATTTTCTTTAAGAGGAAACCATTACCTCTTTGTCCAATGGCAGCAATGTAAAGTGTGAACTGTGTTCTTCTTTTCATTGCAAAAGCCATATTGTATTCGTTCCTTTTATATGTTTATATCCACCTTTCCTATACCTTCTTCCAAATATAATACAATTACCTCATAAAGCGAAAATAGGTTTTCCTTATAGAGATATACTTTGTTAAAAGCTGTAATTCAAATTTAGACATACATTGCTATGCATATAATGTGAAATGTTTATGCCTTCACACTAAAATATGTAATTCTTTAACTTAGGTGTGTTAATTTCACAATTGTATAAATTTAAATAAAAATATTGTGATATGAATCCTACTAATTATGTATGGCTTAGCACACAAAAATAAATTGTAGTAGTTTTACCCTACCCCTTACCTTAGTTACAATAAATATTATATTTATTCATTAACTTATGTAGCCTAGTCTCATTAAGGTAAGGAAGAAAGGAACGTGGAATTGAATTCCAAATGTTTGTAGTTTTTATAGTAAGAAATGTTTTAGTAGCAATGTCTAATAAGGATGTGTAAAGGCCACTTTTTAAATGTGAAGCGAAGTTAAATCCAAGCTTGAAGCATGTGAAGCAAAGTCGAATTCAAAGAGAAGGTTTTTGTTGTTGTAACATGCCAATTTTAATTTTCAAACTACCCATTAAGTTAGGGTGACCAGATTTAAAAAAAAAGGG
>CABFOW010000049.1:331019-343003 GCA_902141385.1 Timema californicum
ACTTTTTCCCAACCTAAAAAAAAGAGGCGCTAACACACTTTGCAGCATTAATCAGATTGTCTAATTTTAACTTATTGTAGAGTGCATCCACAATAGTTGACAATCGTCACAGCATGCACATACTCAACCTCGGAATATAATTAGGATGCTTATTTCATGCATCATTAGCAGAGCCTTTCGCGCAATTGACATTTAAAACTTTCAGAGCTTCTAGAATTAATGTGTCCATGGAAAAATTAAAATAAATGGTATGGAACTCTGCACAAACTTTCTTGCACTATTGTATAATATGGAGATGGTTACTCAAAATTCATAATATACACTAGCGAGCCCAAGAAAAAATTGCGCTATACATAAGTAAAACATTTTTTTGACTCCTGGTTTTAAATTTTATAATTTTATTTTTAAAGAATTAACATCTTTATTTGTATATTTGGACCAATAAAAAATAACGATATTGGGTCCCGAAGGGTCAACACATAATATTTAAATTTTGACTTCCAGTAAAAATTTTCGTCATTTTACTAGGGAATGCACACCTCATGATTATCGCATTGCTATTAAATTTCTCTTTTATAAATTTTGACCAATAAAATAGGTAATTATTAACTATTGAGTCTAAAATGAGAGATATAGAATAGTTATAGCCGATTTTGAGCCAATGGAATTTTTCTCTTTTCACCCTTTAATAAACCGCTATTAATTTTAGGGTTAGATAGACACACAGACAGACGGCGTTGCAAAAACCACTTTTTAGGGTTTGAGGGTCATGAAAAGTCGACATCCATCAACATCCCGGGCTAGATTTTTTTTTACTTTTAATACTGTACCATAAAGTATTGGCAAAGTTAAAAAAAATATGTTGTGTATAGCTTGAAAACTTTCTGTTTTATAAAAATATATTTCAAGTAAAATATGTTTATTGTAAATAGATCCATATGTATGCGATGATAAGTAATATTCATATCTCAAAGACTTACAAAGATATAATTAAAAGCTAGAATTTACACATAAAACTGGAACTCTTAAAGTCATTTTAACGAAAAGTTGAGAGTAGCCATTTGGTTTGTAATACTGATCAAAGCTTAAAAATGAAATTTAATCAAAATCGTTAAAGCCAATTTTGATGAGATTTATTTTTTCTCTTTCCGCTCTTAAGGAAACTAGCCTTAATTTTAGGGTTAGATATTGAATTAACTTCGGGGTAAACTTACGAAAACCTTATATACCAAGTTTTAGCCTAGTCAGTAAAATATTTTAGGCTCTAGCCTGAGGTAGGGCCTACAGACTGACAGACAGATAGACAGAGAGACAGATGGCATTGCGGAAATCACTTTTTAGGGTTCAGGGGGTCATGAGATGTCATCATCTATCAAAATATCGAGTTCAATTTTTTTTTTGACGATAACTATTCTTGCTCTAACTGTAAGGTAGCGATAAAGTAAAAATATTGATATTGGGTCCCCAAGGGTTAAAATGTAGACTACCAATTTAAATTTTTTGACATTTCATTAGGGGTTGACCATATTGTGGCTATTGTATTGCTATTAAATTTCTCATTTATAAATTTTGACCAGTAAAATAGGTAAAGATTGACTATTGAATCTAAAATGATTGACATAAGAGATAGATCATTGTTGTACAACCATCAAGTAGTATCTCTTTACAACTAAAGCTCACAAAATTGTATTAATATATTTGACAATATCTCAGAAACGGTTGGTTTTATAAAAATATATTTCATATAAAAGTTATTTTATTTTTAATAGTACTACAGTTTTACACTGATAAGTTATTTAGTATCTCAAATAGTTGCAGAGAAATGGAAATTTCCGCTTCTGTAAACTACCCTAAAATTCATTTTCATGAGAAAATGAAAATTAACACAGTTTATTTATAACTTTAATGAACGCCTAGAAACGAGTTTTAATCAAAATTGTAAGAGCCAATTTTGAGAAAATTGATTTTTTCTCTTTTCGCTTTTTATTATACTCTTAATTTTGGGGATAAAAAGATACACAGACAGACAACATTGCAAAGACCATTATTTGGGGTTCTGGGGGTCACGAGATGTTGACATCCATTTTCGTTTTAGGTTAGATTTTTTTACGGTCGCAATACTTAACCTTTAGTTTTTGAAATAATAAAAAATATATATATATATATGCGTTTAGCTTGAAAGTTATTGGTTTTATGAAAATATGTTTTGAATAAAATATTTGTATTATAACCAGATCTACATATTTGCAATGATAAGTAATGTCATATCTCAAATAGTTTCAGAGATATGACAAAAAATTAGAATTTACTCATCAGACCGGAGCCCTGAAAGTCATTTTGCTGATATATTGAAAGTAGCCATTTTGTTCTTTGAGATATTTATAAAGGTTTTGAAATGAAATTTAATCAATTATGCTGAGCCGATTTTGAGAAAATTGACTTTTTCTCAATTTGCTCTTCAGTAAACTACCCTTAGTTTTAGGGTTAGATATCCAATTCCAAAAACCCCTTGGGGCAACCCTTTGAAAACCCTAGATACCAAGTTTTAGCTTGATCGGTAAAATAGTTTAGGCACTAGTTGGAGGTACAGACAGAAATTCAAAATCACTCTTTCAGATTCGGTGGTTCATGAAACGTCAAGATTCATAAGAATCTCGAGTTCGATTTTTTTTACAATCACAATACTTTCTCTACCTGTAAGATAGCGAGAAAGTAAAAATAAAGACAAAACAAGACTGGAATTAATAAAAAGGGACAATTTATCATCCAATTAAAAAATGATAATAAAAAAAAGACAATCCTGTTAAAACGGGTATTTGGTCACTCCATATTAAGTGCATTTTGGTAAAGAGAAAGGTGTAAATAGAAGGGAAAAAAAGCACACTGTTTTATTTAGGTTAATGCATCTGAATTCATTAATTGGTATTAAAATACTGCTTATTAGCTATTCTAAAAATGATTAAATGTTGAACATATATGTAATGCGATATTTTGAACCTATTTATAATACGTCAAAGTTTGAACCTTCTTACTTTGAAAGGTTTTGAAGATGCAAAATTTTTCCAGCAACACATCTTACAGCTCGTTCAGATTATACATATGTGTACTAATTAAGCAATGATCTAGGGACGAAGAAGGTTGAATTTAGAGTAAGCTTACCCGCATTTGTAGAGTGAAAATCCATTTAGGAAGAAAAAGAAAACCTCAAAACACCCGACCGGAATTCGAAACCCAATCTCCCTGTCATCACCTGTCTCGTATATTGTGAAACTAATGCCTTAGAAAATTTGACCACCAAAGCAAATAGGATGCAAAGTTACTGTGGGTGTCAAAGATAAGGCGATTCAACCTTAGATTTTGACATTTTGAAGTTACACTTAATACTACCTTAATACCAAGTTTAGCTCAAGGTCTCCTTCGTTTCACCTAAACAAACAACCATCAGTGATGTTGCTGCTAAGTTCATTTCCACTTACACCTTAGAAGCCAGATTCTTATGCCTCTCTATAGCCAGGACTTTAACCAGCAATTCCCTGTGACCTGATTCAATGTTCATTCCAAAGATGGGTTTAACTGGACTACTTTCCCTCCAGATGATAATAAAACAAGGTTTCTGATGGCCATAAAGCTTTTAAAACACCTGATGCATACAACTAGGGGACTAATTCTTCAGCATAGAATTAAATATAAAAACTTTCGCTTCTCTTTAAACAATGTAACTTGTGAGGATATTTTCCTGGCCATAAATTAATTGAACATAAAATAGTTGATGTATTGTTATAGCTTTTTAATATAAATACCTATTTATTTCTAACGTTAAAATCATCATCACCACCCAAGCCACAGGCTAGAAACAATAATGTATGTGAAAAAAAAATTATTGCTGTAGTTGGGGTTTTAAGGACATCAACAAAAGTGTTTTATAAGTGCTTACATGCCCTGACCCCTTCCTATATTATATTGTATTAATTGATATCTATAAGAATAACAAATAAGAGAAGCAGAGTTTATTATAAATTAACAAATAACTGATCTTGCATCAGTGAACCCACATACACGCGCGCGCGCGCGCGCGCGCGCACACACACACACACACACACACAAAGGTGTACATCCTCATTTTGTCTGGTCAACAGGAATGTGGCGGTGGGGTGTGGGGAAGGGTTTCAAATCCCAATACAAGGTATTTTTTATTTCTTCCATAAATGGCTTCCCATTCTACATTAATGTAAATGTGGGTACATTTATCCGAGTTCAATCTTTCTCATTCCATACACCATAGGTTTAAATTAGGCCTGTACGAGAATGACATTTTGTCTTCGGGAAATTTTCGAGAGGGAAATATCAAAAGTTCAAAAATAATAGTCTACCTTAAGCTTATATTAATTTTTCAGGTTTATAATTTAAGTTTAAACCTAGCCTTTCCATTAATTCCAATAAAGAAATAAAATATAATTTGATGATAAAATTAGAAGTTTAAGGCAATTTGATACTCACTAAGATTGAGAAAAGAGACAAAAACTCTGATTTGGTTGTGATTAAAAAGTTCAAACAATAAATTTAAATCCTGTAATCTTGTAGTATTTTTAAAGTTTTTTTTTAAATGTGTATTTCAATTTATGTTTAGATAATAAGTTTTTCAAACAAAAACTAGATAATATTTTGTTTAACTAGTCTTGGGTAAGGTTTTTATGCAAGGTAAAATAAAAAGCCTACGCTTAATGCAACTATTATAATTGTGTATTTTAATCTAGCATTTTTGGTATGAATACATTTTAAATATAGTTTTTAAGTTTGACTAAAAGATCTTAAATATAAGATTCGTGGATTGAATTTGAATAATTATTTACACATTAGAATATTAAGATATTCAAGATGATTTGAATGAATAAAAGTGAGTTTCAGTCTTGTCCATAAGAATACCAAAAACATTTCTCAACCGAGCCAGTGTGTCTGGTTACTGTTACTAAACAACTCTCAAAATGCACTGTTGGACTTCAAAAATACTAGTTTACCCAACTATTATTATCTAAGATACAAAAGCAAATGAATGCTATTCCAAATAACATTAACGTAATAGATGTGTCTTGATTCAAAATAATTGTGGTGAAGGTGTATTTCATGCATAATTTGATATTTAAAAGCACTTTTATCATCAATATTTTTCACCAAACATATGTTTTTCTTCCTTAAATCTATTCAGGGATAAATATTACCATCAAGTAGCACACCCAATATCATCAATGAGGTAACTGCAAGTCTTATGGAGAAAAGATTTAGCTTCTCTCTCTCATGATTAACTGTTGCCAAATCTCCTCACTTTCAGTTTTGTGTGAAGGTGGTGGGCTGGGGTAAGAATGAGTCACTGGCAACATTGACGAACCAGCATGTTGCAAAAGTTGTCTTGTACATAAAAGGAAGATTGACCCCACAAAAACAAGAGCATGACAACGTTGTTTCCCAAAAGTATTCATGCAGTTCCCTAAGAAATTATATTTATGTATGTATTTATGGTGATATTGTTATTTAATGATGCTCAATAAATTGTGTTGATTAGGTAGGTAGATGTAAATTAAAAATGGTTGAAATTTTGGGTATCCATCTAATTAAAGAAAAATAAGATAATTTAACTTTAGTAAATTAATAATATTGTTAGTGAGCATTAAATCCAAATGTCACAGTGATTGCCGGTCCTTAATTGTAAACTTTTAATATTCATTTTTCCCATCTGAGTTTCTGAAATATCCAATTTTCTGATTTTTTTCCCCGCAACGTTTGGGCTCTTGTACAGGCCTAATTTAAATATGATGATTAAACAGGGTGAGTATGATGCAAAATACAAGAAAAACTAAATAAAACTGGAATTTCAATGATATACTTACTGTAAAAGCCACCAAACACACCAGTTTCCCTTAATATCCAATGTTTCTGGTAGTAGAATTTTAGAAAAAAAATTTTTTATTGGTAGCCAATAATTTTGAGGGCTAAGGAAGGATGAGGATAATTTAAGGGATGAATTTCATTTGTAATTGCGTTACTTAGTAGCTTCTATAAATATCGGATACCTTGATGTGCTAATCAACCCGTAAGATCATAACGACAATAATGTTAGTGTTGTGTCGCCAGAGCAAACAAACAAATATTCAAACAAAAACAAACTTAAAACTACAATACTGAAACTAATGACTTTAAAGATGGGAAGAATACACTTTGAATCATACAAATCTAATAAAATAAAACTTATGTGATAAAGCTTTAGATTAATTTTTCACAAACATTACAAATATTAATAAAAGGAAAGCCAAGTTTCTACCGCATGTTTACTGACAGAGTGAAACACATTTAGAAATGGGGTTTAACTTGAGGGTACAGTTATCAAATAAAATAGAGATCTTGAAGAGGATGACACTTTGTATACCCTGAAAGGTAGAAAGCATACCTTGACGGGTTCAACTAATAAGATGGTATAATTGGTCAAGTTAAGGCTGGTACCTTACGGCAGTAGTTCTTAGCCTATGTTCCCAGGAACACTTGTGTTTAGTGAATTGGTTACAAGGGTTTATTATTATTATTATTTAGCACCCGTTTGAGTTATACGCTTAAGTACTAATTACGCTAGTGGATTAGGTATTGAGAAGGTTGAACGAGAGGAAATGAACCCACATTTGCGTGGAGGAAGAGTGGAAAGCCATTTAAGAAAAATCCCCCCAGTTCACCCCCAACCGAGATTCGAACCTCGATCTCCCTGTCCTCGGCAGTCGAGCTCAACACGACTAGCGTGTTAGCTAACTACGCTACCGCGGGTGTTACATGTGTTCTGCCGGTGAAAGATACCACATGACGACTGTTCTGAGTGTTGTTAACTACTATTATTCTAACAAATGAAGACTACAATGTGTGTTCGCTTCCAAGCCAATAGATTATCATATTCTTAAAATTGAAAAATGAAACCTGGACATGGGAATTGATCCCGGGACCTTTGGATTAGTACGCCAATGCCCTAACCACTGAGCTATTCAGGAATCGTCCCATGCCCATAGCCATTCTTCACTCATATTTTAAGGCAGAATCTGTGATGAACGTACAAAAAATGTCAGCTACAAACGTGTGATCAATTAAGATCATGAGTCATCAGATAATGCATCCATCAACAACTTTGCTGCCAATAGTACAATTACTATTGTACTATTGGCTAAGCTTGAATATTTGATAGTTATGACTTATAGACACATCTAAATATCATATTCTTTATATTTTAAAATGACACCTGTACACAGGTGTTCCACAAATATTTCTTATAGCCAAAAGTGTTCCATGACTTCAAAAAGGTTAAGAACCACTGCCTTTCAGGATGGATGGAGTACAAAAGTAAAATTTAATGATTATCAGAAACATATTAAAGTTTATAATTTAATCAATTTATAATTTAGTGTTTATTATTATTATTAGCACCCCGTCTTACTACCCGTTTGGGTTATACGCACTTACGCTAATGTGTAATGGTAGGGTGATTGTGAGATGAAATGGAGGACCTACAGTTTAACATGGAATCCGAACCACGGTGGAGGCCTGGCATTCCCCACATTCACAAGATGTCTTGTCAGAGGTGAAGGAAGGGTTTGGTAATCAGATAAATCTGTGCCGGGACCGAGGATTGAACCCCGGCCGCCAGCACAGAAGCCTGACACCTTACCCCTCAGAGACAATTTAGTGTTAGCCATTCATATGTAGATATAAAAAAAATATAAGTTTAAAAATCCTATTTTAACCTTGGTTTATAAAAGAAATTAATCAATGGTGAATAAATAATATGTTAAAATGAGTCCTTCAAAATTTTTAGTATTTTAGATATGAAAGTTATTGCAAGTGTGAAACATCCCAACTCATCTCTCAAAGATTTAGCCCTTGTGGTTGGTAATAAAAACAGTACATGAAGACCTTCACACCAGCTGATACAAATAGTTCTCGAATGTCTCCACCTGTCCATCAAGCTACACTCAAAATACCAGGTTTCTTTACTGTCAATAAATTTCTTTAGTCTTTGTTCCAGATTTAACTACCTAAATTTCAAATTAAGTTGTTTAAAACTAGGGATGGATGGAATACCACACACAAACTATCTCTCTTATTTCCATGTTTAAAAACAAAACATTGTTTATTTGAGCTTTGAAGAAACAATTTAACTACCTAAATTTCAAATTAAGTTGTTTAAAACTAGAGATGGATGGAATACATTATGCTAGTGAGTCTGATTATATTTTCTGTCTGTATTGAGTTCTAAGAATGCATTTTGGTCCCAAGACTAGCACAATTTAGAAACACAAAAATAAATTTAAACATTGGGCTTTGGTCAATAAGAAGCTTGCTATAGACATTAGACCAGACATTAGGGATCAGACCTTACAAGGTGTGCACAAAGCTCACACCAAAATTTTTTTTTACAAAGGTTGATGTGCGTATAACCCGAACGGGTAGTAAGACACGGTGCTAATAATAATAATACAAAGGTTGATAAGCACAAAACAAATTAAGTCTAGATTTCAAATGGAGAGATTTGAAAATATATTCATGCCAAAATTATCATGTTGTTTCATTAGATTTTTGTAACTGTAGACTTTATTAAATAAACTTATTCTTTGAATTGAAAAATTATATTTTGATGTGGTTATAGCCTAACCATATATAACAGATATTTAGCTTAGCTATTTAATCCATCATGAATTAAATAGAGTTAAATTTACTTTAGTTTTAATGAGTATAGGCTGGTTGAACATATCAAGCACTAAGTTCAAATTGCTAAAAACCCACATCCATCATTACCTTTGCAAAGCGAATGCCCCCTTATTGAGACGCTTTTCTGTTTGGCCGGATTGTGCCAAATTGGTGGGCTCTGGTCTAGTCTCGTCCGCCTCTCTCGAAAGTGTGTTGATGCTTTTGGCCTCGCCTCCTGTGTCATCCACTAACAATGTATCCTTCTGCTTGGCAACGTCTTCTAGGCCGTCAACCTCAGCATAGTCATCGTCAGCTCCAAAGGAGTTGTCACACTTCTCTACGTGCATGTCAAGATCAGTGGCCACAAACTGTAAAGATAGTTGGGTTAGTTGATTTTGGATGGAAGCTTTTAATTCTCAAATCCTTAAGGATATTTGAGGATTCAAAATTTAAAAAAACAATCTTTTAAATTATGAATTGGAATTTATTTTAGAGCTCTTAAATTACTATTGGCAAAGCCCAAAATATTAAAAGACAAACGTAAAAACCAGGATTCAGATCATTGATTTAACAATTTTAAAAACTAATGTATCAGTTGTGGCTCATGAGAAAGAGCTCTGGTACCTACCCCCTCTTTGCAAAATAAAGCAAAAAAGAAAAAAAAATTATTTTGAAATTCATATCAATTTTCACATATTTTTTTCATTGCACAGTGAAAAACATAAATGAATAAAAGTAGTGTTATTATATAATTTCCCCAATTTATTGAGGAAGTTAGTCAAACCATAATACCACCAACACGATACAACAAGTGCATCTACTAGTAAAATTACAGTAACATGGGCTTGCCGTCACTTTGTGGCCAAGGGGCGGAGGGTGGCACCGACCAAGCTCTGAATGCATCATAGGGTGGTTCCTGTGACAACTTGACATCAATGCCGTTATCTAAGCGGTCGTTTACTATGACCTTGGGACTATGCCAGGGAGAGTCTATTTGACATGTATTCAACAAATTGATTGTGCAGACATACTATAAAGCCGCTATTATGCATGAATGTGAGGGAGGTGTAAATGTTAAAAGCAAAAAGAAATATAAGCCTGCCCATTATGTTTATTGTTATGCCCACCAATTAAATAAATTCCCTAAACAAGATGCTTCTCATATAACGAGTATCCAATAAAAGAAAATACCCTAAGCCTCGAAGATTAAATTGAATTTTCAACCCAGGATAAAACAAAGAGTCTTCACTTATTATTATTCTCATTAAGTAACACAGGGCTTGAATAAAACAATGACCCGGGCCACAGGCTGTAAACAGCAATGGATGTAAAAAAAGAAGGAATTTGATAGTGTGGATATAAATAAAGTTTGGAAAGTAATGGAGGAGGCCAAAGTGGGAAGAGGAGTTGTAATTAGAGTGAAAAGCATGTATGAGTGTAACAGGAGTTGTGTTAAGACTGAGAGGTTGCCAAATAAAAAATGGAGTGAAGCAGGGAAGTGCCCTCTTACCAATATCATTTGTAATGGTACGTATAGAAATATTCACGAAAAAGGTGGCAGGAAAACTCGGGGAGGAAAAAATGAAAGCCATGATATTTGCAGATGACTTGATAGTATGAGGTGAGAAGGAAGAGGAAGTATAGAACAGTTACAGGAATGGAATGAGGAAGTGAAAGCATGTGTAGTGAAATTTAGCACGGCAAAGTGCCAAATGATGGTAATGACAAGGAAAAGGATAGGACCTATTAAAGCTATAAGGTTGGATGAAGTAGAGCTGGTTTATTGAGAAGAGTACACCAGGGAGAGTTGTTCTTTAGATGTGTAAGAGACCTGCTATGGAGAAGAGAAGTCCCCTTAAGTGTAAGGAAGTGTTGTATAGGGCATAATTTGTACCCATTGTCATATATATGCAGCAGAAACATGGACAATCTAGTCAGAGAAACTAGTAAAGTGGAGGCCATGGGAATTAAGTTTGTGAGGAGCATGTTAGCTGTCACAAGAAGAAACAAAATTAGGAATGAAGTTATCCGGGAAGGAAAGAGTAGGAGTACAGGGAGTACATGAGATGGTAGAGGAAGCAAGAATGAGATGGTAGAGGAAGCAAGAATGAGATGGTGTTGGTATTTAATGAGGCTTGAAAGAGAGAGAATGCCAAAGAAAGTGTTAGAAATGAAGTATGTAGGAAAAAGATGGCAAGGGAGGCCAAGAAAGAGATGAGAGGAGCAGATAATAGAAAGTGTGCAAGGGAGAGGAGAGTAATGGAAGTGATTAAAGGAGGAAGAATGGTGGAAGGATAGAGGAAGAAGGAGAATTTTACTAAACTGACCTGGCCACCTAGAAACAGTTGATGATGATGATGATAATAGAATTATAGTGTTTGATATAGTTTTAAAAACCTATTAATATATTTTTTGTTTACTGGTGTGTGTACACATGAATTTCACAATGAAAAGTCTTTGACTTCAAATGGTTTGAGTTTTTATACTTTCATAACTTTTATTAACTTTATATTTTTTATAAAGTGTAGTTTATAAGTTAGAGGGTGGTATAAGGTTGGTATAAGGAAATCTTTAGTATACTTTACTAGACGGATTTTAAGAAAGCGCCACCACTGAAATATATTAATGTTATAATAAATATCTTTAAAATTTAGCTATTCAAACTTTTAACCAGTCTGTTAAATGCATATCCCCACTAATGTTCATAATTTTTTCAAAGATTCGACTTCGTAGGTAAAATAGTGGATTCAGCCCATAACTTTTATATTTTATTTTAAATCATGGGTGACCCCATGGTCTAGAGGTAAAGTGTCAAGACTTCTGTGCTGGGGGACCAGGGTTCAATCCCCAGTCCCAGCAAATATTTTTCTGATTGCCAAACCCTTCCTTCACCTCTAACAAGACATGTATTAATCACAACTTGTGAATGTGTGGAATGCCCGGCCTCCACCGTGATTCTGATTCCACGTTAAACTGTAGGTCCTCCAGTTCATCTTACAATCACTTTACCATTACACATTGGCGTAAGTGCGTATAACTTGAACGAGTAGTAATAATATTTTAAATCATAAACCAAAATTAATTTTAAATACGATATTTTCTTAAGGATTCGAGAGAGATGACAATTTGTAAGGCTCATTGCCCATCTTTAGTTAAAAGCATGGATTTTTATTTGGGTTATACATTTATATGTATTAATTAAGGTAATTTGTTAGGTATTAGGAAGATTGACTCTTAAGGGATGTGCAACCGCATTTGCATGGAGGGAGAGT
>CABFOW010000049.1:343010-356613 GCA_902141385.1 Timema californicum
GGGGGGGGGGGGGGGTGAACCACCCATAGTACACCTGGCCAGGTTTCAAACCTTGATCTACCTGTTATTGGCAGTCTAGTCTACTGCGAGAATGGTGCCTTGGATAATGCGGCCACCGAAGCTGGCCATGCAAATGTTATGTGTTTTGAATAACCTCTTGTGAGTGAATGTGGTAGTCTGCTTCGTAACCTTAAAGCAGTGCACTTAAGATTTCAGAGGTTGTAAAACATGTTTACCTCGGCAGCATCTATGATTTGTACTTCATCCTCATTCTCAATGCTCACGGCTCTGGCCTTTCTGGGTTTATTGCTTTTAGCAGAGTTCTGTTCAATGTTGATCCTGTGCCTCAAAACTGCTTCGGACTTGACACAGCTTTCTTGGAACTCAAAACACATCTCTAACTTGTGCAAGCAGCGATGGCAGACATATTTTGGTAAAGAATCATCTTTGGAAACCTGGGATAAGTAACCATTCAAGAGTTTTTACAAATTTGTATACACACACACCAATATTAACTTATTTAAGTTTAAACTTAAATACCATAGATCTATCTTAAATGATATTTTGAGAAGCAGTTTATAGGTAGGCCTATTGATCATTGAATACTATTTGTGAGTAAAAAGTGATTTATAACAAGAGTATTCAAGGTCAAAACTAAATAATTCAAAATAATTGTACATATTTTCTAATATCATAGTCTATTATAGGCTTGTTTAGACCCATATTTTTTAAATAAGTGATTGTTTTAGTAAACTACGGTATCCTTAGCTTCAGGGCTGTGGAGTCTGAGTCGCAAGCAATGTACAAACTGAATTTGGCTTCAAAATAAAAATCTATAATATTTTAACAATATAGTATGGTAAATGTACAGTTTTCCTTTTAGGCCTATTCTTTTTTATTATTTAGGACCACTATTTGTAATTTATATGGATACTTTTTTCAAATATACATTCACAATGTCAAAAAAGCTTCCCATGAATTCATCTGTATTGGAACATTTCATTGCAGTAAATTTGTTAGTATTATTATTATCGCACAAGAGAAAAATAGGAGTTTGAATCGAAGGCTTGGCATACCTACCGTACAAACTCCACAGCCTTGCTTAGCCATATAAATAAATTTGTTCCCCAAAAAACAAGTTTACATTATTATTGCTCATGAGAAACACTACTCAGATAACCACTTTAAACAATATTATGGGGATAATACACATCATCCCTCCCATTTGAGTTGTTTTTATTAATTTATGGTGTAACCTACTATTTGCCAAACGTTTTTACAAACAGAAAAGTTAATCAAATAACACATAGATTTTTTTTAAATTCAATGTACATAATAAAAAGATTCACTTGCCCTAGTGTTTAACATGGTTTTGAAAACAATCAGAACCTGAGTTCTCCCTGCTATGTTTGTTCACAAAAAACCATGATTATAAAAAAGAATAACTAGATGTATCAGTAATCATGGGACCAAGTGTAGATCTGTCCGAATTGTCACCATGGATCTTGATGCATCCCTTAAACTCACTTGAGTCCAAAAAAGAAAGCAATACCCTGGAACGAGGTGAAATTGATCACTTTTTTCAGAGTTTAGTTCAATGATGCTTAAGCGTGTCTGATATCTTCAATTAAAGATTTCCATATAAAAGAGAAAGGTAAGGGGAATTAAGAATACCTCATAAAATATTTTTCCTTTTTACCAGAGGAGTGGAAAAAAAAAATATGGGTGATCAATGGCTGAGATTGATCATGTCTCTTTTATACCATGAAACTAGTGTATTAATAACCAGAAGTGATCATTCTCAACCTCATGAGTTTTGGCCCAGCCATTCCATGGATAATACATAAAATGCTAGGTGGGGTGTGATTGATCATAATAATAAACCACTCATAATGTTTTTACTATACTGATGACAAACAATTGTAGCTGTATAGAGTTTGCTCATGCTTTTAAAGTTCTTTGTCATCAATAATAGTTGGAAAGTATACTTGAGTCTCTCACATCCTTCAATAAAGGGATTGGTAGAAGTGATAAAAAGTATTTTCTACCAACTACTGAAATACATCATCTTAAACTCAGAACACTTTCCGGGAATCTCCAACTCGTCTCATCCCCATTACCTTGACTTCCTCTTCATCTAAAACTTATTGTACAATGCACACAAATCAAAACTATGGTTTTTTTTCTAGACCCCCCCCCCAAAAAAAAAATACCAACACAAATAATCCTTCCTTCACATTATTTATATTTGGCTTCTCAAAAAACTGCAATCTTCTTCTTCACTTACAGCTACAGCCAAGTCCTCATCTTCAAATTCATCAATGTGTACTTATTCTTTCCACCACGCCTGGGGCCAGAAGTGGGATTTTTGTCCCCATATCTTCGTTTCTTCAAAAACTCCGTCAGGGAATCAATGACTCTGTCTTGTAATGTTGCATCTTTACCTTCATTCGGTAGTTTTTGGAGGACACGCTGAGGGTTAGATGGTACCACACCCCAGGCTGAAAATCCAGCAATAAGGTTGCGTCTAACCCCACTTTTCTTCTGCTCGACTGTTTTGGAGGAATTTCATCCATTTTTTTCAAGGATTGGACCAACAAATGTGAAAAATCTTTCTTAGGTAGCCCAGTGTTCTCATGGCTAGCCTTAAATCTTTCTAAGATCTTCCTTCATGTCATTTTCATGGGCCTGAAGAAGGCCACATCCAGAGGTTGACCAAGATTTGTTGCATTTGGTGCCATACAAATAAATCTTATGTTATAAATAAGGCAATGTTTGAGAACTTCTGGATTAAAGTGGGATGCTAGATTGTCCCCTAGAAGAACTTAAACACCCTCCAAATGCCGGGTGTGTGGCAAAAAATATGATTCGAACCAATCTGTAAATGTTGCCATGTCAATCCATCCATGTGAAGTACGACTGTAACGAGTTCCAGTAGCACAGCATGGCTTGGAGCAGCAGAGATGGCCTTTAGGACCATTTTCCAACAAAAACTTATGAAAATGTTTACTTCTATATACTTGTCGCAGATTTGGAGTGATTGCAGACTTTTTCAGGGTACTTGGTATGATGTCTGTAGATAACCAGTGATTTTTCAGGATCATCACTGACATTTGTTCATCATAGTTGAACACGTTAGAAGGAGGCACACCAGCAAGGGTATCGTTCAAATTGTCAAAGTACCGGATCAACATTTCAGGTGAGACACTAGCTCGGGACAAAGTAATATTAGAGGCTAAATGCAGGCCTGCCAAATTTTTGTGTTGTCATAATAAACCATGAACCCGGTCTTTATCAGGGAGATTATCTCTGAACCTACTACAGTTTTTGCCTTGTTCATCAAGATAACTTTTCACAAATATTCTCATAACATTGGAGTTTAACGGAAATCCCCAAGAAGCACACTTAACAATAGCTTCCAGAATTGCTGTTTCTTCGGCAGAGGTAAATACTGTTTAACCACCTGTTTTTTTTACTCTAAGTTCCAAGAATCTGTTATATAAAGTACTATAAGCTAAATTGTGCTTTGCAGCTGCTTTCCTTAGTGACATATCACTATCTATCACATCTTTTAGAGCTCCTCCAATTTGGATTTCCAAGAAATTGCCATATATTCTTGAACCTGGTACATGTATATACTTTCTTCCCATTTTTAATCAATACCTATAACAAAAAAGAGTCAAGGGTGAAGATGCTGTAGTGGCTGTATTTTTTCATTTTTATTTAATAGGTTGGATATTTATCCATCACAGAACTTTTGTAATTTCATGATTAATCTCACCCCACATGACTTTTAGGGTTATGGATAGAAAACTGGCCCATTACAAATGTAACAGTAAATCATGCTGAAATAACCAAAAAATAACAATTTATGAGGTCATGTCCAAGCAACAATACAAATAATCAAATTTTACTTACATGCAATAGTAATTAGGCCAATAAAAACAGAAAAGATTACAGCCAAAATTTTTCCATGTGCTTACACTTTATCTATATGTACCACCTTTAATTAAACATAGCTGCTACCTCAAAGCACAATTAAAAATGAAGCTAACACAAAGAAAACACATATATCTCTGCATGCCAGCTTGAAATTTATTTCTAAATATAAAGACGCATGGTGATCAATCTCACCCTCCAAGATCAATCTCCCCCCATTCCATGGTAATTTGTGGATAAGTCCTTGGTGCGATGTTTGAGTTGAAACCGTTTTATTAACCTCTTTTCACCTGTTAGAGCTCAGAACTTTAAAATGTCCACAATTTTAAATTGTATGGGTTTCTAAAGCATACACATTATATGGTAGACACATGATATAGTATTAAGATTTTGGTTATTTCAAAAAGTTTATAAATCAATCCAAGACTACAATTTATTATCACCAAAAGTGGCAAATTGTATATTGGCATGGTTTAATTTTCATAAAACATTAAGAAAACAGTTGACGTAAACAATAAAACATGCTGCAGATATGTATAAGCTATTTATTTTCATTAACTCTGATAGATGATGTTTGACATAGTTTCTAAGATCATTCATTGGTAGGTAGTAGCACCGCAATATCAAGGATGTATAGCTTGATTTTGGATGGAAGACAGTTTAGAAAATGTAGACAAATTTCTTTACAACCAAAAATGGTAAAATATGTATTTATCATAACTTATTGTGTTATTTTATAGGTATAGATTACATTTAATTTAATTTCACTACAGTTAAAATTATTGAGATAGATAGTTGTCATAATACATGTATAGTGATATCTATCAAAATTAATGCTGCAATCACATGACTTGATGTATGTATAGACCTATATTAAGTGTTTTAGTAAACTACCAAATCCTGTTCTTCCTACCAAAATAAGAATAGGCATATAGCAAGGCTCGTCATTCGAAATGAGTGGTGTAATCATCGATAGGAAGTGTGAACTAATCAAATCTATAATTCAAGGATTCTCGAGACTAATCAGATAAACCCCTAATCATGTCATCTGTAGTCAACTTTAGAAGTGCACGACAAGCGTCTATTTGAGGCGATGATGGAATGATACTTGCAAGATTTCTTGAGATTATTCTAATACAAACAAAGTTATTATTTCCTACACCTTACCGTGACAGGTAGACACGTTTGTATTAAAGACAAAATTTGTCTATTTTGACCTTCTTCATCAAATATGTGTAGTGTGAGGATACCTTCACTTGTTGAGCACAATCGGCAAACTTCTTCATACTGAGCTTCCATTTGATACGTTTTGAGTGACATTTTCAAAACAAGTTTATATGAAATAATGTTATAATATATATAAAAAAAATCATAACAAGGTGTTTTGTCGCACGAAAAAATAACAAACCAAAAGATTCCAAGATCCAGTGCTGCCACATGTCGTCATACAATAATAAAACGTCTTTTAAGTATATTTATAATAGATAGAAAGAAAGTTGCTAAAAGGTGATTTTTTTATATAATTTACTAAAGAATACCTAAACCTGGGTTTATATTCATGGATAGCGCATATCTAATAATAAATATTGCATAGAGTAAATAGCACAATTCATGAGAAAATTACATCTTTTATAATGAAACGTAGTGTATAACGTATTACTTAGTCGAGTGTCCTTTATTCATAGAAAATGGCCTAACCTCTTATCACTACTTGATAATGTCCCCGCAAATACTTCAATAAAGGATTAGTTTGAAAAACATTGTTCATTAAACTGTATCTTTAGAAACTTGAATTTAGCTAAATTTAAGTTTGGTCTGCAGTCATTATCATCATTAACTGTTTCCAGCCTGTGGCCGGGTCATTTTAATAAAATGTAGAACCTGATGAAATGTTACATTTGGAGCATTGCGTTGTATGGCGTGAGCAGAAACTGGGACTCTTAGGAATATGGAAAATAAATACTTGTATAACTTTGAAATGTGGTGCTGGAGAAGACTTGGGAAGGTTAGGAGGACAGACAGGTTAACAAATGAAGAATTCCTTAGAAGAGTGGGTGATTAGAGAACAATTTTGGATGTGATTTTCAGTGCAAAGCGAACTGGATTGAATATATCCTTAGGAAGAACTGTCTTATGCACACCGTCATAAAAGGAAAGGTTGAGGTAAAGAGGAGCTTAGAAAGAAAGATGATTCAAATATTAGATGACGCGATGGAAAGAAGAAAATTCTGGGAGCTGAAGGAGAAGGCAGAGGACAGGGTATATTGGCGTACTAAGGTCACTGACAAAAATAATTGACCTGTCGTGAGACAGAACACCAGCAAGAAAATAACATTATATATCGATTACAATAATTATAATTGAAAATAACATAATGTATCTCAACCTCTTGCACATTGTGTTTTATACACAATTCGCTATTAGTTATATGTTATGCATGAATATAAGCCCATTCTACGAAAAATAAACATATACAAAATATGTTTAAGTTTTTGAAAAGCTAAAAAAAAAATCTAAAAACAGTTTATTTTTTTGTGTAAAGTAATTTAGGTATGTTTGACTGATACGCGTGGTAGTGCACAGGCTGGATGTCACTAATAAAATATTTGAAACAAGAAAATGCACTTTCCCCATTACTTTTTAATATAGACTTAGAGTATTCTATTAGGGTACTGCGGAAGCAGGCAAAGTGATAGACAACAAAGTGGCCAACACGAGAGGACAAAGTGGTAGACAGACAACTGCTAGACACGAATAAATGATGTGGACCAAGTGATCAACATGAGCTGGACCATGTGATAGACAGCCAACCGGTAGACAAAATGAAAACAGTTATTCGGAAGGTTGGTAGGGTCAAGTGGCCAACATGACTTGGACCAACTGCTAGACAAGCTCATGTATAGGATTACAAAGTGACAAGACAACCAAGTGGTCGACACGAGAGGACCAACTGCTCGACAAACGTTGATATCATCCAGTTAAGAGTGGGATAAGTGACAGAACAGTTAATTCAATACACGATTGTCCTTGCTTACACTCAAATCATTTTTCCCTCCAACCCATCAGCTTAACCTCACATTTCTTGATATATTTTTGTAGGGTTTGCTAAAGTAAAAATGTAGGTTAAAATAACTCGAACTAATGATGACCTTATAAAGGAATAGCACAGATTGAACAGTCGCAATTAATTCTGCAACGCTGGCTGCAACATTAAAGAACAGTGAGCGCTGGTCCACACGTATGAACTATCTTATTTTTATATTATTAGATTAGAGGTGATGTGGTGAAAAAAAACTTTATTACTTTTTTTATATTACTAGTTCTAGTAGACTTTCAGTGTCTTCTAAATATGTTTACTTAATAACAGTTAACGTCAAGAGGTATAAAATTAGTGATTTTGTTGGGCGCCACTCCTAGGATCTAGGAGAAAAAAATTAATAAAAAAACATTTACCTCGGCTAATTCAGACAGTGGCACGACGACTCTCAATACTCGAGACCACTGGGGAATATTTAAAACAAAACATAAGCAATTTAAATAAAAATGCATTGTTGAAATCAACTGTAGTAATTTAGACTACAATAAAAATAAATGTATAAAATAACAATTATTGGAACTTTTGTGGGTTTATTATTGTTTCCTTTTTTTACCACATCCCAATCCTACCTATAGAATTCCGGATAGCTATAATTATAATTTGACAAAATAAAATCGTATTGTTGAAACAAAAAAGAAGAAGAGAAAAAATCCATATAAACAATATTTAGACATCAAATAAAATGTTAATTAATCCTCTGAATTAGATAGATTAGATTAATTAAATTAACGCTCCACAGTTTTCGCTCCATGCTAGACCAACACTGAGATAAGAGCCAGTCTCCTACAGAAAGTCTTTCGAATTAAATTTTAAAAATTTTCTATTTTTTTACTTCCAAGTCCAAAGAGAAAACTAATATATTATAAAATGTTGGCTATGGACTAGAGATAAAAATCAAATACAATGCAGGTTTAATATAAATATTGAAATATATGCCAATGAATAGTGAACAATGTTTTTCTTAAAGAATTAAATGTTTATTTTAATCTGTCAGAATTGAAAAGCGCACCAGTTTGGAGTTATTTACATATTTCCTCTTTTACAATCACGAGACCCACCACTCACTTTTTTGACAGATCTGAGCATGCGTTGAAATAAATCATGGCCGACATTAAAAATAAATAAAAGAAGAGTCAACAAATTTCTTAGAAGGATAATTAATAGGTTTAATAAAAGGTAAGTGTTCTTCCTTAAGCCAAAATTCCTTATTTAAATTATTTAAAACAATGTTATACGTTGCTCCTTCTGTCCTTTCATTTTATTGAATGGATGTAAATAGTTTTCTTTTTGTCGGGCCGGCAATACAGTGGCCGAACTTTGAAGTGCTTAATTTCACACGTAAATAAATTGGAAACTATTCACAAAAAGTAAAAAATATAGGGAAATAAATGGTAGGGTGGCAAATAACGTTACAGTGAGAAGGGTATAATTTAGAGAAAACATACACGCTTTTTCATGAAGAAAGCGTTGAAAATCATTGAATAAAAACTTCTCAGTGGCCTTTACTAAAACTTGAAATTTGACCACAGTTTTAAAATAGTAAGTAAAACTAGTAACCGGCAATAAGCGACAGTAAAGAGGATTTTTGTAGTTTTTCAAAGAGATAATTTTAATATCTAGCCTGTATATTTAGTGATACATATTTTTAATTTTTAGCACCGCGTTATACCTACTAGATAATTACTATACGTTCGGGTTACACGCCTATATACTACCCACGCTACTGTGTTTAGGGATGAGTAAGGTTGATTTTAGAGGAGTTGCACCCGATTTTTCGTGGGGTGAATGTGGAAAACCATTTATCAAAATCCTCCTTCAGTCAACCAAAGGGGATTGAACCCCGATGAATGGTATCAACCTTTAAGGTCTCAGGTGGAGAATGATGCATACTTATTTCGTACCGTTTCAAACTGTTTCAAAATATTTTGAAGGACGTGTGGTAAGCAGGAAAGACATATCGTTTAAGTTGCAAGATCTAAGCCATCAGGTATCAAGGAGCGGGTGGTAAGATGATGTATACATCGTTTAAGGTACAAGACCAAAGCTGTCAAGGTTTAAGGATTGGCTGATAATCGGGGTGGGGGGTAAGAGGGTGTATGGGATCAACACGGTCATGATCAAGCCAGAATACCTCTTGCTCAGGATGGATACAGGAAGTCGTTTGGCTGGAAGGAGGTAAGAGTACAAGATAGGGACTAGAAGTTGTACAGATCAAGGCTGGGGGTAGGAGACTGGGAGGAGGGGAGAGGAGTGATTGGCGGCCATGGTAAGAGAAGGGGATGAAGGTTGAGAGGAGAGTATGGGATAGAGGCTGGTATCTAGACTCAAGGGAGGAGAGGGGCTGCAAGGTTCAGAACGGCAAACACAGGGACATAAGGTACTCTTGTGTAATTGAAAGCCTGTTAAGGTTAGGTTAGGGTAGAAGAGAAAGTGATCCACCCTATTCAATGTTGTTAGTTTTGAAATAACTTTTCTGTCACTTGAACCCCTCTTAACTGGATTCATCTTGATGTTTGTCGAGCAATTGGTCCTCTCGTGTCCGCCGCTAGGCTGTCTATCACTTTGTCCTCTTATATGGGAGCTTGTCTATCCCATGGTCCAGCTCGTGTCGATCACTTGGTCTATGTAGTTTCGGGGTGTCTAGCAGTTGGTCTTTTTACAGATTTGTTCTCTTGTGTCAATCGCTTAGTTGTCTATCACTTTGTATTCCTATACATGAGCTTGTCTAGCAGATGGTCCAAGTCGTGTCGGCCACTTGACCCACCCAGCCTTCCAAATAATTTTTTATAGCTTGTCGAGCAGTTTTGTGTCTTGCAGTTTTTATGATGCCGGGTACTACAAGAGAGTAGGGAAAGGTTAACATTAAAAAGTAAAATGCAGCTATTAGGATATGCAGATGAGTTAGCTTTGGTGCGCAAGAGTAAGAAAGCTGTTGCAAGAAATGCAGCAATTTTATTAGAGGTTAGTACGGAAACAGGTTTATAAGTGAACACTTAAAAAAATAAGATGTGATCTTACAGAGAACACTGATTGGGGACGACAATTTAGCGATTACTGTGAACAACATATCATTTTACAGGCTTAATTAATTTAAATATTTAGGAACAACTTTAACAGGTAATAACGATTTTAGATTAGAAAACGCCAAAAGACAGTCGGTAAATGTATGCTATTACTCAGTCAGTCATTTGTAGACATCTAGCCTGCTTTCAAGGAATGTAAACTCAGAATATACGAAACAATAATTTTACCGGTTCTCTTTGAGCATGAACGAAAATATGGCAATTTTTTTTAGTGTGTTCTCAATCAATGTGCTTATGAAGATATTTGGTCTAAAAAATTATGATGCTAATGGTGAATGGAAGAGGTTACATAATAAAGAGTTACACACCATGTACTAATCACAAGACATTGTTAGGATAGTCAAGTCTTGTAGATTAGGGTAGGGCATTCAGCACGAATGGAAAATTCTAAAATTGTGTTCTGGGTGCTGACTGACAAACCCAATGGGAAGAAACCTTTGGGAAGATCTAGACATAGATGGGAGGATAACATTTAAATTTACTCAAGCCCCAGGATTATATGGTTTGCTCCCTAGACATAGATATCTCAAACGCCTCCCCCATTGTAGTTTTTATAAGATTGTCCAACTACTAGTAGCTACGTTTTACATTTGAAAAATGCACACTGATTAGCTAACCTTTCGATTATTTTGAATGTTTATTACTATACACTATATTTAGGGCCATGGTAAATAAAAATCACACATTTTTTTATATATTTTTGAACATCACTATATACATTTTCATAAACACACACACACACACAATAGAAAAAACTGCAAATAACAGCCCCGGAGGACTCTCGTACCATGAGTGGTACAGAACATTGTGAACACTTAGAAGTAGTAAAAAAATATATATTTTTTTTCAACACTTTTCTTAATAGTCAACCTTTACTGTTATTTTTTAGCAGCACGCTTTTTGAACTCTACACCACTTAATTTCCTACTCATATTTTTAGACTAAAACTTGAACACGAGTCACTTAAAACACACATATAATCAGTGAAAAGAGGTTATGTATGAAACATTTAACAGCGAACGTGGGAATGAAACGTCAACATTGAGGATGAAACGCCAAGGTAGGCCTACGAGAATTAAAGTAACTAAGGGTTAGTGTGCAACTCACTACACTAGACTGCGCGTATGGCTGGAAATCGATTGTGATTTACGCATTTCGCATTTTTACAAACATAATAAAAGGTACAAAAATAATAGTGTAATTTTGTCACTTTTTAATTCTTATGTAAATAAAATAAATATTTTTCCTCTTAAAAATATGGTCCTCTCGTGCGCCCCCTAAATTCTGGCGCTATGGGCTTTTGCCTAGTCTGCCCAGTTATAGGCTATGTGCGGCAGTACTGGTGGCGCGACTCGTGATGACTTTTAAATCACCTGTGTCTGATTAATGCATACCCTGAGAGGCTTAACAAAATTGAAATTGCAAAACTAGTTAGTGGTTTTATAGCTAGTAGTGAATATAGGGCAAAGGTGTATGGACACATACTTTAATTTTAAGTGTTTCGTAATTTTTAGTTGAGCTGCGTCAGATATAATTGTTCTTAATTTGTTTTGTTGTATTAATTTTAATGTTTGACATGACTAAAATAAATTAGAAAAATTCAAAATGGAGCCGTTAAATACAGGTGCCCCGTGATATACGCGATTTCACTTTACGCGTTAACGCTATAACGCTATTTAGAAAGGTTGAATAAAAGGAAGTGTACCCACATTTGAGTGGAGGGAGTGAAGAAAATCATTTAAGGGAAACCAGACTCAATACACCTGAATGTGAAACTTTGATCTCTCTGTTATCGAAAGTATCGAGAGTTTAGTATAATTTTCGAAAGTGACGCCTTAGGCCAGGGGTGGGGAACCTTTTGGCATTGGAAGGCAGCATGGCACTTCGTGGACATCTCTTGAGGCCGCACACTTCATGTAGGCCTACTATACATTACATTTTGACAAAATTATAAATACATAATTTACCTAAATATCAGTTAGTGTAGTTAAATAAGAACCTTATTGACACGGAGTTTTGTAAGATCCTTATTGACACGGAGTTTTGTGTGAGACTTATGGACATGGAGTTTTGTATGATCCTTTTTGACACGGAGTTTTGTGTGAGACTTATGGACATGGAGTTTTGTAAGATCCTTATTGACACGGAGTTTTGTGTGAAGCTTATGAATATGGAGTTTTGAAAGATCCTTATTGACACGGAGTTTTGTGTGAGACTTATGGACATGGAGTTTTGTAAGTCTCTTATTGACATGGAGTTTATTAAAATCCTTATTGACACGGAGTTTTGTGTGAGACTTATGGACATAAAGTCTTGTAAGATCCTTATTGACACGGAGTTTTGTGTGAAACTTATGGATATGGAGTTTTGTAAGAGCCTTATTGACACGGAGTTTTGTGTGAGACTTATAGACATGGAGTTTTGTAAGATCCTTATTGACACGGAGTTTTGTGTGAGACTTATGGTCATGGAGTTTTGTAAGAGTCTTATTGACAGGAAGTTTTGTAAGAGACTTATTGACACGAAGTTTTGTATTTACACCTTAAAGTTTTTTAAGATCCTTATTGACACGGGGTTTTGTAAGAGCCTTATTGGCGGCGTTTTGTGTGAATTTTTTTTACATGGGAGTTTTGAAAGAGTCTTATTGACACGGAGTTTTATAAGAGCCTTATTGGCACGGAGCTTTGTAAGAGCCTTATTTACATGGAGTTTTGTGTGAGACTTATTGAAATTGAGCTTTGTGGGAGAGATGAATTGTATCCATTCTGAATGATATCCATTAAGACATTTCTTAAACAAGCACCACAAATAAAAAGTATGATTTGTATCCATTATTATAATATCCACAAAATTTTGAATTGTATCCATTCTGAGAGGTCTCCATTCAGAGATTTTCTTAAACAAGCACCAAAAGTAAAAAGTCTGATTTGTATCCACTAGAAAGGTTAGCATTATATCCACAAAATTTTGAATTGTGTCCATTCTCATTGTATTTATTTAATTTTGGTGGCACATGTCTGATAGATGGCAGCAGCAGAGACTCTCCTTAATTTTTTCCATGCTTACTTGAGAGTTTTAAATTATTAGACTTATTTTTATAAACATTACATATTACCTAACCGTGTATAAGGTTCTTGTTTTATACACAATGATATATATACTTATATATAAATAACACTAGTATCATCTTGTTGGCAAAGCTGTATTTAAATACTATATCATGGCAAATTGACAGCAGTAGATACTTTAACAACGCCATTTTATTAAACTTTTGCACATATAAAACTATCACCCATTTAAGCGAAGATTAGAGTAGGGTATACCTCACACTGGGCATGGCAATAAAGAAACAATGTTTTTTTTAATTGTGTGCTTTTAATATTCATAGATTTGTGTTAAAGTGTCATAACCATTGGCGTGCCTTCAATGGACTAGTAGGACCAGGCAAGGCCGTAGCCAGGCGAAAATTTCGGGGGGAGGGGGG